>JAYMTP010005548.1:0-13215 GCA_036897365.1 Geranium brycei
CATTTTCTACTAAATTTGTCTTCTTTACCAATACGAATGTTACTTGAATCCAAAACATGTAATTACTTCTAAGGTTCTCGTGATTCACAATTATCTCAAAACTATACGAGATAATCACCTAATGTGTCATATGAACAGCGAATGCATATACGTACTCCTTATGAACTTTAGATACACACAACCGTCATCAACATTACCTCAAAAACTAAAGAAGACATTTAGTTGATGAAACTTGTGGCACCATACAAGAAAAACTCGCTTAAACATAAAGATGGACTAAGATGGACTTTCTTTGCTTGTAAATCATATTTGTTGGGTCTTACATGATTCAAAATTGTTGATTGTACCATTGAGGAACACAGCCTTAACATCCACTTTATGTAACTCATAATTGAGTTGAAGAACATGTGCAGTAATTTGATTTTCTTAACGGGTCTTTTAATAAACCTGAATAGAATGTCTCAATAAAATTAATGTTGTATGGCCCTTAACTACGAGGCGTGTTTTATACACGTTACCATATGCATCATTAGCTATGTATTTATTTTGGAGTTCGATTCCATTTGTATAGCCTATAAAGATATGTTATACTTGAATGTCCCTTTATGAAAACAAAAAAAATGTTTTTTAAGTCTAGCCTTTGGACTTGTCTAAAGTATCTAATGTGGGTTTGCAACTACTTTAATTGACGTATTATTTTCTGATTCCCATTATAAATACATACTCTTAATCATGGATTGCCATATTCTCTTCTTGAAAACATCAATTTAGGAGCTTCGAAACCATATGAATCCTGTAACTTAGGAATCATGAGTTAATTATGTCGTCCAAAAGCAAAACATTTTGATCCAGCCAAGTGTTTCATATTTGATCTTCACTTCTAAAATTTTCAACCAATAGAATATATATATATTTCAATATATACTCAAGCATCTTTGGACCGTAAATTGCAACATATTACAATAATAAAGACAACTATATATATATATAATAATAATACCTCTAAAACTATGACTGGAACCATCAAACTCATGAATATTATTATATGACATCGCTATTACATAATCCACAGAATCCATTATATATAATAACAAATTAATTGTACTCGTCAAAAATCACTCGTAAACAAAACATACCGTAAACTTATATGATATCCAACTACTAAATTCACAACTTAATTAGACTTGTGGAACAGGAAAAAAACGGTGGTTTAAACCATAACGAGTTGTAGGAAATATCTTTAACATCGTAATCATAACAATTTTTGCTTGAATAATCAGTGTGAAACGAGAGGTATCTCTCTGCACTGATAGAATAAAATATATTGGTGTCATTGTGAAGTTTCGGAAAATAGATCTTGTTGCACATTCCTCTTAGGTCACTTGATTCCAAAAAAGAATCCTTACAGTTGAGGAAGAGCATTTTTTCTTTCAAGTTCTCCTTCAAGTTTTTCTCGATCTTCCAAGTCTTGGCTCGAATATTGAAAGTTGATAATTCAATTTTCCTATCATTTTCGACATGCAAGACCAAGACTCTCAATAGCTCTTCTTGTTCTTTTCCAAGAGAAAACAATGGCAAAGCGAATCATGCTGCTCTCTCGAGTATCTTCTACCAAGAACCGTCCAATTAGGGTTACTATCTTCTGGGTTAAATACTCCCAAGAATCCAAACATTGACGAACAATAGCATAACCCATTATGAATAATTGGAGCGACATGTGGACATGGTTCAAAATCTGGCTCTTCGTTGAAGGAGCGCATAGTCCAACTCTCTTCGCCAGGCCTAGTGATATAGCATGTTGTGCCCCTAAATGCTATGACAAAGCAATTTCGAGAAGTAGGAGGCGAGTTGAAGCACATGGAAGAAATATCATCGGACTTTTGTGGACGCTTTGGAAGCACAATCTTTTGCTTCGAGAAGGGCTCGAAAAAGAAAATGTTGTCATCGTCGTTGTGCATTAGCAACCAACCATGCTTGGAGAAATGAACTCATGCTTCCGACAGTTCAGGAATTTGCATACTATAAGAACCCGACAATAGATGGTGATAAAACTTCAAAACATTTTCTTCTTGGAAAGACAACAAGTATGGTAATTTGGGAAATTGAGGAAGATGGTGCGGTTCGATATTCATCATCCGACTATAGACTGAGGAAGGAATTAAATTTGAAGTCAATGATTTAGAGACACAACGACGAAAGATAACATTATTTCCGACATACTGAAAAGAAGATATGAGACTTTGAATATCAAGTGGAATGTCGCACATAAACTTTCTTCCTTCCTCTACACTTTTCTCTTTCTCTTCTCATTCGTTTGTCTTTTTAAAAGTCCCCACCATTCTAAAACAAAACCACGTCATTCTGAAACAGAAACAAGTCATCATTATTAAGAATAAATTGTAACAACAAAAATCTTATATTAATTTAAACACGTGAATTCATGACCCAAATATTTTAGTCTTGTCGAAGCTTCAACTGAGTTAGTCTCTTTATCATGTAATAAGAAGAGAAAAAACATACATAAAAATAAATATCGTACCTGGCTTGATTATGAGCTATCGCTCTTTGCAGAATTTAGTTGAATTCAGAGTTTTAAGGATGTTTTATAGGTAAGCTACTTCTTTTCCTATTCCGTTTCCGGTTAATTCGCGAAATTTAATTTTTTTTATTTATAATAATCCGTTCTTTCTAAAATTTAGGAAATTCAATTCCTTGTTTATATTTACCGCATGACCTTAAGCTACAGGTTCAAGAATTTTACCACTACTTTAAGTTGTCATGATGTAATTAATATATTTTTAATTATTTACCGCATGACCTTAATATATTTAGGTGACACAATCAAATTGTTGTGTCGCCCTTAATATGTCAAATGAGGAATGAGTGACATATCAAATTATATGTCACCCATAAGTAAGAATGGATGCCATATACATATGTGTGTCACCCTTAATATCACGACACGTGTAACACAAACATAGGCCCCTCACCCTTAATTAAGAATGTATGACATATAAACATATATGTCACCCTTAATCAGGAATGAGTGATACATGATTTTAGATTATGTGTCATCCTTACTTTTAAATTGGGCGGTTTAAATTGGTTTGCCGGTTCAGGCGGTCAGGCCAGGCCTAAGCGGTTCAATCGGTCCAATTGAAAATCAAAATTAAACCAACCCCAAAAATCTTGACTCTCTTCTCTCTATTCACTTAAGTGCAAGCCCTGTTGCAACGAAAATGGGCTTAGAGGAGGGCCCAGATGACCTCCCAACTGTTAAGGATGTATATACAAGTTGGCACCAAAATAACCTAACCTAGCTACATACAATTGGGTTTCCCATTTTGTTTCATGTCTGAGATTTCAATTAGGTGTCATTTATTACATGAAAGTATAGTATAACTTTAATTGCAGATGAAATTAGAAGTGAATGGTCATTGTCTCATTGATGAAGAACACTAGGTTTCAACAGTCGTGAGAAATTAAAGATATTAAGTGGAAACTCAAAAAAAAGAGGAAATAAATGCAATAATTAATGAGACAATTTTGAGAAATTTAGTGGAAAATAAAGGGTAAGTTTAGGGTTTGAAGTGGATCAAATATGTTGTAATAATTTTGAAAAAATAAGATTAATAAAATTGAGCTGCCAAAATTATGATAAACCCCGTACACACCTACAAATTTCCAGTAAGTGAAAGTATGACCTATAATAGAAATAAGTCAATCAATCAAAAAGGTAAAACAGAAACACAATATTATTTAAAAAATTGAAAACTAATTGAGTTTGAGCGACTCGCTAAAAGTTCGACTCAATTTTCAAGTCAAAGACATACTATGTCAAGTGTTGTGAGACTACTGAAGATTCCAATTAAAGTAAGTTATTCTTACAAAGCTACATGGACATCATGATCATGATGAATATATATATTAATATATGTGTAATTAGTCGGTTAACTATATATTGAGGATTTATTTAAGCAAGAGTAAGGTCAGAGATTGAGTTTCTTAGCATTTGAAGTAGCATATTCATCCATCCAATCACTTGCTACTTGGTTTGCTATCTACTTCATGCATTATTCGGTTTCTTATGATTAAACTTAGCAATTTTCTGAGATAAGTGTATAATTAGGGTTGTAATCAAGTGAGAATCTCTACCTTAAACGAGAAAATAAGAATCCTTACTAGTCGTCGAATTGTAATATGTATGAATCAGATCAATTAATTAATTTCGGTTGCAATTTAACGTAATTTCTATATCCTGAGAATTTATTTGTCATTTTGCACCACGATAGGGGCAGTATGGTAATTGTGTCGTGCGTTAACGATGAGTCCGAACTTGGAATTAATAGCACAAATTTCTGAATTTTGATATTATCTGATTTTTTCTTTTTTATTAACACGTTTCTTTTCAAATATTGATTTGTGTTGACTATAAAACTCTAAACATTTATAACATTTCATAATTTGATCGGAGGCATAATATATAGTATATTTGTAACACATATAATTTTCATGAAAATAATTATCATTCTCATATTAAATATCACGATTCTTTTCATTTATGGCACGACTTTCAGAAATCAACTCGTTTCATGCTAATGAACCATAATTTCATGATTTATCTGTTTCACTTTCATCAAAGTCTGTTTCAAATTAGAAAAAAAAGGGTAAAGGACAGTAAACCACACCCAAAGATACCCAAAAGACAGATAGTCACCCCATCTTTGAAAATGAACAGTGAGCTACACTCAGCGATTAGAAATTGATAGTTAGCACCTATCGTTAGAATATTTGATGGAATTTGTTAAAATTTTAAGTAAAAAGACGAAAATGCCCTTGGCCAGACTTCAAAATTTCAAAACCATGTCATTGTGAGGATTTTAGTTGTTTCTTGGCTCAACCTTCACGACCTCATCTCCGACCTCGAAACAACTTCGACGGTCGTCCTCGCCATTGACCGGAGATGCTCGCCGGAGAAATACCATACCCAGGAACCTCCAGTAGCACACTCTGGCCGGAAAAACCCAGTTGAGTTGGTCCTTCTTCTGTTCATCGCTACTAATTCCCTTCCCTATCCTGGGAACTTGTTGTGTTTCAACTTCATCCAGTAATGTATTTCATTACCTCATACCGTTGATCAGCTTTGGTACCGATTGAGCTCACTTTGCTCTTGATAGGGTCGATCTCCTCCTCCACAAAGGATAGGGATTTGATCTCCCCCCATACCCTGCCCTGGTGAATCAGCTCATCCGTTTTGCTCCTCGACTTCAACATATCTGCTTTCATGGACTCCCAAGAAGCACGAATCTCTGCAATTATCGACTGCATGTAAGAGAACCACTTAACTTAAACGACAACGTATTAACACTCTTCTCAGCAGCTCCTAAAACGGTGTCGCATCTTGCTTCTCCTATAAGTGAGTTTTTATAATCATGGCAACTTCTTTCTCTTACTCCTTATTCCTCACATCTCCTTTAAATACCCAAACCCTCTTCTTTTGGTTTCGACCCTTTCACTTCCTTTTCCCAAATCGATTGACCCCCACAAAGCCCTCTTGCTTCGGTGTTTCAGATTTGCAGAAATTATGACCAAAAGCTCCTTCAAGCTCGATCATCCTCTGGGTACAGTGATTATTTTATCCGAAAGATTGATTTTTATGGAGAAGCAATTGTTTTTGCTGTACCCATTTGCTTGTTTTGTTTGATTCTGTGAAATTTTGATGTGGGTGTTGTTGAATTTCTTGGTTGGGTACAGTTTTTGAGAGAAACAGTTATTGGGTTTTATTGATTTTGGTTTGGGTTGTGGGGAATAGGTCCTTGTGTGTGTATCCATTTACCATGAAATTTAGGTCATTTTTGGAGTTTAGGGTTCAATTTTGGTGTAATTTTGACAGCAACAGAGTGATTTTTGTTGTATCTGCGAATAGTGTTTGATGGGGGATTAGATTTGTGTGGATCATCTTATACTGAAACTTTATGTTCATTGGTTTTATTGAATTGTCCAAAAGATTGCTTTTTTCAGAAGCAATTGCTCATGCTATATGCCCATTTGGGATTTGGCTGTTGTGTTCGATACTGTGAAATTTCGGTCTGTGTGTTCTTGAATTGGTTGGTTATGTACACTTTTAGAGGTGCTTAGCTGAAGCAGTTAATAGGTTTTGTTGATGTGTGAGTCTGCTGATTTTGGTTTTGGGTTGTGAAAATTAGGTCTTTGTGTGTGTGACCATTTATGAAGTTTTGGGTTGGGTTCTCTTTTGATGTAATATTTGTTGTACCTGTGAATCATGTTCTATGGGGGATTAGATGTGTGTGTCAGCTTATACTGAAACTTTTTGTTCAATGATTATCAGATTAAAGTAAGTTGAGAGTTCTCCGAGGTTTAAAGTTGTGTGAATTATGAGATTATAATATCACCATTGAAACTTTTTTTTTATAGTTTTGAGAATGTTTATGTCGGGGTTTAAGCCTCTGTCTCAAAGTCAATTTTGTTAAAAGTAAATTTGTCTCCTCCGGTGATCACCCTGCTATGTTTTCATTTAAATGTTAGTACGTTGGGTCTCTATTCACATAGTTTGCCGTAATTTTTATGGCCGGTATGAGAAGTTGGTGATTTTGAATATGGTGTCTAAGTGATGGGCCAAGTTGCGGGTTCTTTCTGTATCTATTTCTACTGAAATATTTTAGTGAGTTCATAAGCGCTCGTTTTATGCTTTTGTGTATCAGAAAGGAGGCAGGCGGAAGTCGCTCGCATCAGAGCGAAGTATCCGGATAGAGTACCCGTACAAACTTCCTTCATAAATCTATTTCTTCTAGTTATCATCTTGCATTTGTTTGATGTTCTTGTTTCCTCAACGGGTGTGCCATGCAGGTGATCGTGGAAAGAGCCGAGAAATCTGACATTCCCGACATCGATAAGAAGAAGTGTGTACCTCTTTCCTCCAAAAATTTATATAAATATTAATGCCTCGTGTTGCGTTTTCTCAGTCTTGTATGTTTTGGCGAACCATAAGCTATATTTTATATCTCTTTAGGTTATAAGTCATAAAAAATGTTATAGTTAAGAAATGCTTGGCAAATTTTATTCTAACTTATAAGTTACTTAGAGTCACTCATTCTCAAGCTTATAAGTCATAAAAAGACTATAGTTTGGCAAAGAAAATATTGTATACCCTTACAGAAGCAACTTACAAGTTCATTTACCTATAAGCTGTATTGAGAAGTCAAACCAAACACCCTCTAAATGATATATATTGTGATTTCTAGGTTTCCTTCAACTTAAGATGATTGAAATATCTGAAGTTTAGGGGAAATTTTGTTGTCATGCATTGCACTATTTGTTGCCACTTTTATAAAATTGAATTTATTCTCTTAAGACCACTGTTCTGAAAATTCCTGATTAGTCCCCGGTTAATTTTTATTAGTCCTCAAAAGGCCCTCTTCGCTCGACTAGCGCTCAGTGTTTTTTAGAACATTGCATA
This sequence comes from Geranium brycei, assembly GCA_036897365.1. NCBI lineage: Eukaryota > Viridiplantae > Streptophyta > Magnoliopsida > Geraniales > Geraniaceae > Geranium > Geranium brycei. Next base: position 7,478 of record JAYMTP010005548.1, read on the forward strand.
AGACACTCATGGACTTGTTTGTCACGGATGCAGGTACCTTGTTCCGGCTGACTTGACTGTAGGGCAGTTTGTTTATATTGTCCGGAAGCGGATCAAGCTCAGCGCCGAGAAGGCCATATTCATTTTCATCAACAACACACTACCCGCCACGGGTGAGAAATTTGTTTATCTATTATATTTTTTTATCAGTAATAACCGCATGTGTGGGGATTGAAACCAATGTCTCAATTATCAGCTCGAGCTTCTAGGTGGGTCAGGATTTATTTAACATTTGTAATTCTTGCAGCTGCTCTGATGTCTGCAATTTATGAGGAGAACAAAGATGAAGATGGGTTTCTTTACATGACCTACACTGGAGAGAACACTTTTGGGTCCTTTTCAAGTGTACCATTTTTGTAAATGGGACGCTTGAAAACAAAAATGTATATTCCCAAGCTGTTCTTTCATGACAATATGACATTAGTTTGGATTAGAGTTTCAATATATTGTCACTTCTTTACAATATTATAGTTTTACATTAATATTACTTTTGATTCAATGTTTTGAATTAATTCTTGATTAGTCTCTGTAGGCTTTAAGACATTGTAGATAAGTTTCATAAGCTTGTTTAAACAGTCTTATCGGCAAGTCTGAATTTTTTAAAACACAGTCAGAAAGTGACATAAATTTGCAATTACCCTAAGATACAAGAGATTGAAACCTTAAAAACAGATTAATTACTAGGATTTGGAGATGGTTTCTTGATGCTGCACTTGTTCTTGATCCATTTGACACCATTGGAGGTTCCATTCTTGAACTTGAGAGCGACTCTGGCGAGTCCGGGCTTGTTGTCCCCTTTGTTTTTTATCTCCTTGTTGGTTGCAGAAGTGTCCTCTTCCATGGCTCCAATCCCTCCTGCACCCCATTGGTCTGCCCAGCTTGGTGCCTCACTAGCCATACCTAAACAAGAGAGGAAGAGTGAATGAATTCAATAAATTTGGATTTATGGTAGATTTAGTGATCTCGTTTTTTATTCTGTCAGATTTAAGGATGACAGAAATCTTTGAATTCGACAATATACCCTATCTGACTGACTAAGAGGCTAATAAATTCGCACTGTTTTGTTGTCATTCTATAGAGAAACAAAAATGTCCAAATCTGACGGGGGTTCGGTATCTCCGATTTGTCGAGTCAGGGGACGAGGATCACAAAATCGCCCCGAACCCACCCTGCTGCAATTCTTTAGAGGCAAAAATCTTTGGATTTGGCATGACCCATTATTCCCGATCTGACGAGGTCGGAGGCGGGATCACTGAGTTCGTCTCGAATCTGCCTTGTTGTCATCCTATAAAGAAAAGGTCTCAAAACTCGATGGTGACCCGGTACTCTGGATCCAACGAGATAGGAGTTGGGAATCGCTAAATTCGTTTCGAACTCACCCTATTATCATCCTTCACATCGAGTATATCAAATCCCATCGAATTCATGCGACATTTTAAAAGATATGGCAATAAGGCAAACTCAGTAATCCTCGTCATTTATTCCATCAGATCAGAGATACTGAATTCCAACCGAATTCGAAAAAAAATTCATCCTATAAAGAAGTATAAGATTTAAATCTATAACATGATAAGAGAAAAGAGAATACCTATATCTTGACAAGAGAGGAAGATGGAGAAGAAGAGTGTGAGTTGCTGCAAGATGAAGGGAAGAGAGAAGGGGCTATAATTAAAGGGTAGCCCCCATGTGGAAGGAGACATATATTAATAGAAAAGGCAAAGCCCCATTCTTCATTGGCTTTCATGGGATTGCCACATTCTCAAGGAAACCTTCTTGCTTAAGGCTTTGTTGGCCATTTGCTATCTATCATCTATCATCTTTCTCTTTTTCTTTGTTTATTTATTGATCATTCTAATCACACACACCATCCTCTTGTTCTTTTTTGCATTATCCACCCACTACTCTCCATGGTATTGAGCTGAAACAAGATTGATGTCAAAGTTTACAGTTAATGAGGGAATTGAAAATGATAATTGTTTATTTCTCTGTTGTGGACATCCAAACAACCCCTTATACCTAATTTGTCTTTATGCCATTGATATTATTTTGTTTAGGGGTATAAGTTGGATTTAGCATTTTTTTTATGAAAGCAAAAATTATGTGAATATACAATTTGTTTCAATTTTTTTTAATTACAATTACATCAAAACTCTTTAAATTTTCATGTTTGAAAATTTTGTATTTTATTCGGACTAAGTTTAAAAATCAAATATTTAAATGGTGTGTCAAAAGCGATGAATAGAGTGATAGAAATCTCATGTAACGAAGATATAATTATCATAAAACATATAATATATAGATTTAGCAGCAGTTAAAGGGCTTGACACCAGCATGAACACATCTATAAAACAACTCATCTGATAAACCACAAGTTTCTACTATATTCAGACATTAAACAAAAGGATGATGAAAACATCATCAAAAACATAATCCAAGTTTTTGCTGCTAGATGGACTTATTCAAATACTGAACATGAATATTGACTACCATGTCTTCTCCAGTGCAGCCGTATACTTATTGCAGTTCCTTCAGAAAATCCTCATTGTCAACCATAACCTAGAGAACACACGAACGAAGAAACTACACATTAGGTTATGAATAAATTTGCAGACATTTGTGTGCACTATGCATATATGTATAATGTACTAGCATATTCCCTATGGTTCCATCTTGTTATGAGTTTTGCTAGCATTACACAGCTTCAAAAATTCACCACCCTCCACAGCTAGGATTAAATTTTAGAATTCGGGTGATGTTGGTTTCTCACAACTAGTTGCAGCTTAACTACAATTTTTAGCAACATGCACACACTAGATTGTACGGAAAAAAGAGGTTTTACTTCAGAGCAATGTTTTCTAAAAAACACTAGGCGCTAGTCGGGCAGAGAGGCCGTTTTGAGGACTGATTGGGGATTTATTGGGAAATAAATCGGATTGAAGAATTAATCGGGAACTAATCGGCGACTAATCGGACAAACCGGGGATTTTTAGAACACTGCTTCAGAACCAAAGTAAAAATAGGGAACTCACCGTTTTCCAGCCATCTGGATCAACAAACGAGGTGATTTTGGTGTTGAGTCCTGGAATCGGTCCTGGTTCTCGGGTGATCTTTCCCCCGAGCTCTTGGGTAACATGGTTGATAATCTCAGCGCTTTTGTAGACATCATCAGTACCGATGACAATCTGAATACACAGCATTTCTCATCACGAACGTTTTAAAATGAACAAAAATTCACCATGCCAGAGATACACACACACACACATATATAATCTACCTGCGCATATGCATTCCCTTTGGTATATTCAGTGACACCATAATTGTAAGTCAACTCCAGAACAGTGATCTCGTGTTCATCGGCATAACCCATCATGGCTTATGTGTGCTGTAAATGGTGCAAAACAATTAACCATGTGTATTAACTAATCAAAGCTCCTAATATGTGATACGGATTTTATAGAATAATTTGGGAGTAGACAATTCGCCTTGTACTGGGGATTACCGTCCTTCCTTAATAGCCTCATTCCCAAACCCTACGTATAAACAAACCCAGATAGGCAGGAATGTAGGACAAAAAATGGTATAGCCTTCAATTGTGTTCGTAATGTTTTTTTCCAGCAATAATTCGGAAAATCTTTAAGTCTAATTATCTGCACAAGGATTCGAATTCAAGACTTCAAATATGTTAAGCGAGCTTCAATTGTGTTCTTGATTGAGCTACTAATTAGTAAAGTATCAATTGCTTTATTCTGAATAAGATGGAACCATAATCTTATATTCTATCTATAAAACTAGTCGAATTGTTGAATTAATACTCATAAGGGCTGCAGCAAAAAATAATGTTCTAAACCAGCTATAAGAGAACAAATCATTATAGAAAAATAAAACAAATCTTCAGCTTCAACATGGAAAAACTTATCGATCTTGATTGAATGGAAAAATTGGCATCTTAAACTATGAGAGAATAACTTGGATTCTTGAAATAGAACATGCTACCTTCTCGTAAAACATGATTGAACGGTCAAGATCGCCGACGCGGAGCATAACTTGACAGAGCGGCTGAGGAGTCGGGCCCCTCTGGATTAGCTCAAAAATGTAGCCATCGGGATCTTTCACAAAGGCAATGACAGACGATCCGCCTTTAACTGGACCGGGCTCCCGGGTGATAGCCCTGCCCTAGGTCCAGATGTCTTCAACCATATTGTAAACCTGGAAATTTATCAGATGAGAGGTAGTTCATTTATTTATAGCGGAGCAAAAGGTTTGTATGTGGCATAGTAAGCTTACATCTTCAGTTGCAATAGTAAAATGCCCAAAACCAGTTCCAATATCATAAGAAGTCACTCCATAATCTGTGAGTTAATATCAAAATAATTTTCAGAAACCATAGCGATAAAGTTCTGGTAAAATTTTCTTCAGAAATCAAAGACATAAAATTCTAGCAGAGTCCCTCCATATGCAATGTTGTCTAGGCTGAACTCTTACAACACCGACCCGTTCTAGGCAATTTTTTTAAATCAATATATAAAATAAAACACGCCTAAAACTAAAATTATATGTATATGTATATGTATATATACATAATTGGTACTTTTATCAGTATCTTTTATTTTTTTGAGTATATGAATGTAACAAAGAATATTTGTATATCTTAAATATTTGTTTTCATCATGTATTAATTTATTTGATAAACAAAATTAAAAAAATAGAAATCCGATTAAACTCAGGAGGCTCTATCCGCCCACTGACTAGTGCCCATCGAATTTTACAACACAGTCCGTATATGCATAAAAGTTTCTCTAAATTCTAAGGTTCAAAAACTCGGAGTTGGGGAGAACTCGGCTTGACGAAAAATAAGGAGTTCTGAAAATAATATACTTTCAAACAACTTAAAACAAAACCACAAGCATGGGTAAAAAAAAAATAATTGATCAATTTTGACCAGATCATTCGGTAAAACTGGACCATCAAGAACGAGTTCTCAAACTCAGCCCAAAACTCGATCAATTCGATTTTACCGACTTCTCGGGGAGTTTTATAACACTGCTGAATTCATATTATACTAAAATTGATCATGACCAAGCTAAAATGCACAAATTTCTAGCCAACATAAGTATAATCTCTATATGAACAACAAGGATTATGCATCCACACTATAACAAACCAGTTGTAAGCTAAACACATCAATCTACAATAAACAAAGATGAGCAAAACACAAACATACCATATGTCAACTCCACCTCAAAATGAGACTCTTCAGAGCCAAACCCAAGAAAGGCAAATGTCCCTCTTCCTCAACACCTACAAAACATTCAGTGTAAAACCTAAAACCCCATTACACAATCAAAACCTAAAACCCCATAAAAATCCAAACTTTACCAAATCAATCAATCGATCGATCACATAGATGCATACTTGATGGTGCGATCAAGATCCCCAACTCGATACACGGCGTGGAGGAGGCGTCGATTGTCTTTTTTTTTGCCATTCCAACGATTCAGCCTCAGCCATTCCCAAATCCAATGATGTCACTCTGATTCAATTCAGATATCAGTAAATTGAAGTAACAATTTTGGTTGAATCGACTCTCAGTTGAAGACCCTTTTCCCTAAAAACCATCAATTGAAGATCTGTTCCAAAAATTCCTCATTTTCTCAGAAAAAAGAATGAGCTTTACATGTGTACTGAGAAAACCCATTTCT
>JAYMTP010005549.1:0-13214 GCA_036897365.1 Geranium brycei
AGCTTCTGTTGATCGCAATTCCCCTCCAAATACAATCATTCCGTGCCTTCCAAATCACCCATAGCAGCGCTCCTACCAAATCTAACGTCTCCCCCGTTGCCGATCCACAAATGTTTGTCATCCTATCCAACATCAAATCTCCCCTCCCTCCTCCCACCCCAAAACCCAGGTCTGCCCACAAGTTTCTGACCACCATACAATCAAATAATAGGTGTACTTCCGTCTCCCCTTCTAAACAATAGAACGGGCATGAAACCTCCACCTCCACCCCTTTCCCCCGAAGCGCCATCTTTGTCGGGAGGCACCTCGAGACCGCCCGCCACACCAATATTTTCATCTTAGGCTGGATCCTCATACCCCATATCCTCCTCCATATACCCTCCCTATGCACCGGATCCCACAATCCACTTTCCTCTAATTGGGCTCGATAAGCACTACGTACCGAAAATGCTCCTCTTTTGTCAAACATCCACCACTAACCCTCACTCTCTCCCTGCAAAGTCCTCGGAATACTCATGACAAGCTCCCTATCCCTTTCATTTAGCATTCTATCCACCTGGTCCTCGTCCCACTCTCCCCCATCTCCTGCCCACAAATCCTTCACCCGCATGTTTTCCAGATCTGGATGCTCTGATGTTATGTACGGATGACTATCAGACAACCATGGTTCATTTAATACTACAAAACACCCATCCCCCACCATCTTCCTGCTCCCACTCCGCAATATCTCCTGGCTTGCTACAAGGCTCCTCCACACATAACTAGGATTCGCCCTTATCAGTGCTGATAAAAAACAATAATTTTTAAAATACCTCGCTTTAAATATTCGGGCTACCAAAGAGTTCGGCTCCGTCATCAATCTCCATCCTTGTTTGGCCAGCATGCTTAGGTTGAACTCCCTTAATCTCTGGAAGCCTATACCACAATATTTCTTTGACAATCTAAAATAGTGATCACAACTTCAAGGATAAAATATCTAAAATTAAAAATCTAAAACAACTGAATTTTCATCACAGAACCATCTAAACAATTTTCACCGTGAAAATTTGAAAATAAACCCTAAACTCCCACAAATTTTAAGTTTTGAGTTTTAAATTTTAATTGATTTTCTTAAAAAATAAAATTATGTTCTGCTTGGACGCCTGGGCCGCTTGATCCGCCTAGCCGCCTGATAAACCAAAATGTTCGCCATCGTTCGATCAGCTCAAAATGGAACGGTGAGGTGAAAAATAACACCTAAACGACCATTTTTTAGAACACTGTTGATATCTCATCCCATGTTTACATATTCGCTAATCCTAGCAATAGGAAGTCACTTCCAATACCTGGAATGCCACGTCACCAAGAACATAAGTAGTGATAGTGAGATTACACACATGCCCTCCACATAATATGCAATGACTAAATCAAACTCAAGAATTGAGTTGTTTACACATATGGTCATTTAGTTTTTGTGGTCGAAGACAAATTATTGATCAGTTCACAAATTTGCAGGACAAGATTTGATTTTCTAGTGATTAGAGCATCTCCAATGATATGGTATATTTGGCATAAAATTTATGTTATATGCTATTTTTTTAGCATGTATATGTTATTTCATTCAAACCACATATGCTATATGTTATTTATTATATGTCATTTTAATATTTTAATGATAAATAAAATGAAATATACTATTTTATCGTATTATTGTGATTATTTTATTTAGTTAATTGGTAAAAATAACATTTGGATGATAAATGTAGTAATAAAATAATACTTTTTTCTTGGAGATGCAAATGACATATGTTACGTTTCAATGTCAAATATGTCATGAAAATATAGCATATGGCAAAATAGCATATGGCAAAATAGCATAGCATATAACATGTGGTTGGCTTTGATATAACATATTTTGCATTGGAGAAGCAAATATAGCATGGGTTGGAGATGGTCTTATAACCCTTAAATTTTTTAGGGAAAATTCCAAATAACCCCCCTTAACTATACGCGAGTCTCACATGAATCTTCTTAAGTACAAAATCAGTCTGAGAGGTCCCATAAGTATCAAAAAGTTTCACTTTACCCTTTTCCGTTAACTTTTTTCAAAATTTCGTTAAGTTTTTGTGAAATGACAAAAATACCCTTGTATATGAAAAATTAAAATAAACAAGTAAAAATGATTTTGAACTTTTTTTCTAATTTTCTCGTTGTACAAAATAAAGAATAAAATTCTGTTAGTAGTAAAAATAATTTTTAAAAAGTTCTTTTTCATAAAAAAATTAAAAATTAAAAATTTATTTTTAAACATCATTTTTTTATTTAAAAAAAATTAATACTAAAATATTTTTTATTCTTTGTTTTTTGCAAAATAAATTAGAAAAAAAGAAGTTCAAAATTATTTTTATTTATTTATTTTAATTTTTCTGATGCAAGGGTATTTTTGTCATTTCACAAAAACATAACTTTAAAAAAAGTTAACAGAAAAGGGTAACGTGTGAATTTTTGATACTTAGGGGACCTCTCAGATTGATTTTGTACTTAAAAGAGTTCATGTGAGACTCGCGTATTCGCGTATAATTAAGGGGTATCTGGAATTTTCCACTTTTTTTATCAATGAATAGAGAGTTTATTTAACATGGGGGAGGCTGAAATTACAAAAGAGGAGCAACAACCTCGAGGTACAAAAAGAAGGATGCAGGGCATTACATTAGCAAATCCCGAGCACAAACACATCGTTGGACTCGGCTCGCCAGAGAGAATGATGACCAGTTGGCACGAGTGGAGGTACAGATTCGAATCGCAGAGAGGAAGGACCACCAGAATGTGGAGGGATTTGGGGCTGGGTGTGTGGTTGTATATAAGGTCTCCTTTAGATAGCATTAGGGTTTCATCTTAAATATTTGTATGAACATTGTCTTAAGGAACCAGCTCATTTGAGAGTTTATCTCTATCAAGGTCTAAGTTTTAGTTTTTATGGTATCCGAGAAATAGGATTTGATATCCTAACAACCAGATCTGGTCCGGGAGGGCACCTCTGCTTCTGCTTCCCCGGCGTCATTGCCATCGATGCAATGAATGATCGTACCAAAACAGAATCAACCAAACTTGAAACAGTTTACAACAGTTGCCATGTAGAAGAAATTAGAATCTGGATATGATCTAAACCGATTCTCTCACTCGGAACTTAATTAGCAATAGCAAATATACAATAAAATTCATGCATAGACATGTGGACGGGGAGACCGTCATCTAATGAATCAAAAGGATCGCCATCAATGAGAGGTGGTATCACCCGTCCCACACCATTAATGACCAACTCATATATAAACTAACATGTTGCAGAGGCCAGCACAGTGAAGGACCCAGAAATCAGATATATATTGATAGAAGTGATATTCATCAACATAAGCAAACATCATGTTTTGATTGAACACAACAAACTCAAAGCTGAAAGTTTTCAAATACCCAATTCTAAGATACATTGTCTTACTAGTCAGAACGATTCACTGCATTCATTAGCCTAGTGTGCTCGGTTTGCGCAGGCTTACTCCGCGACTGATAGAGGTTTCCGGGCCAAGAAGAAATACATAGGCGTGAAGATATCTTTCCTGAAAGCCACGGTTAATATCATTGTGTTAGTACCCAGTGCAGGCTTAGTTTTTCTGATAAAAAACCATAAGAAAAAACATTACAAGCTGAAGGGTTCCCTAACATATCCTTGCACTGATTAGGTGGGATTTATAGACGATGGTAACGGTTAATGTCCAAAATCAACCACTTAACTATTAATAAATATGATTAGTTTCTCAAGTATCGGGTACAAAACAGGAATCTGTGGTCCAAATTTCAGCACATCAATGTGTAAAAGATGACATCAGTATATACGTCTTATGAGAAACAATACTTACTTTCCACCAGCAACCAATCCCTCTGCAGCCTTCTCTAGAAAATCTTGAACTCTCTGACTTCCCTTGGGGGCTAGTCCAATATATTCTAAGAACTTAACCTAAAAAAGGCAACATCAAAGTAAAATACGCTTTGCAATTCCAAAAAACTGCATTCACCCAAAAAAATTAGATTTCCTGAACTTTTGAGTGAAAAGCAATGATAACAAATGCAAGGTGGCAATCTAAACATCTTACCATGTTTCTAGTAACAAAGCGTCCAGGAGCTGTTAAACGGAACCCAGTAATTGAGAGTTGGTTTGGGTCCAAAGGCAAATACCAAGGTACTGGTGAGTCCACGGCAAGATCTTTCTCCCACATGACCTTTTCGGGAATACGTAGATGACATCCTTTAGCCAATCATAATACAACCAATCATAATACAAATTGCATCTTTTACAGTTTCAGTGAAAACGTGTCTCACCTCAAAACCTGCTTGTTTCAAAGCTTCAAGGCATTTTGTAGTCAACCTGATGTCGGGAAGCCCATCTCCAATCTCAATTTCTGCCTGCACCATATAATTTGATATATTTTAGTATCATTTTATATTGAATAGTAGAAAAAACAAAAAAAAAATCCAGCTTCTAACATAAATAACCTTTATTTTTTGGTGTTCTTTGTTCTTGGGATCAAAAGCATCAGTCATGCACCACTCGTATGCAGCAAAACATTGACCAGGCTTTAACACTCTGTATATCTCTTTATAGCAGCCATACTATACAGGTCAGAAACAACCATTAGCATGCATAAATTATGATATTGATAACATGTATATAAATCTTGTATGACTAGAAATTAATAGGTTATCCTAGCCAATGGTATAGTAATCACAGTTTGAATTAAGAATGAGTTTACAAATCATCAGCATACAGCATCTGGTGCATGACAGGTAGCTTCAATTGCATAAACTGCATCAAATGTATTGTCTGAAAAGGGCATCTTCATGAAGTCAGCCTGCATCATTAAAAACAACATTACCGTTTCATCTGATTTTTTCTCAAGGATATGATACTTAGTTACAAATAATAGAATTATGATATAACAATGTTTTTTAGGAGAAGGAGATGGTAACAAGTTCTTGAGATCAATAACACTATCCACCTTCACAAAGTCACAAGTCTTGTCCACTCCCGTCATTCGATTTAGTGTCTGTTGGATAATAGAAGGTGGAAAGTATTAGAGACACACAGTATGTTCAGAATTTATATGTAAGAAAATCAACAACACATTTAAACATAACATTTTGCCTCAAACTATTGAAATACATCTAATTTTTCAAAAACACGAGCACAGTCACAACGAGGTAGCCTCTAATAAATTATTACATGTTTTGATTGAATTATATCGAAATGGCAGTAAAAGGAAATATTTAAAGTAGCAAGGAAGATAACCCTCTCACAATGATTCCTTTCACAATAAAATCAAAGCATAAATACAACATACCTTTCCTCTCTTTATCTGGTACTCATTGTTGTTCAATCCAGTAACTGCCGTCGAGCTGCAACAGATTAGCAAACAGATGATCTTAGAGCCTTTTCTCAAAACAATAGTGGGAAGGGAACTAGCAAAAGCAACTGCACCGACCAGTACCAATACCCACAGTATCCCAAATATATGTAGATCTAGCATATATATTACTTCCCAGTGCCCCCACAATTAACACAAAAAAGACCACACAAATATATGATTATAGATACAACTCATAAATAGTTACTACCTTTCCTGGTTCAATTGGTATTATATCTAAAACCATTGCCTGATAACCCAACAACGAACAGAAAATCATAATGACCCGTAAAGCCTAACTCAATCTCAAGTCAATGAACCCACAACTAAGCTAAAAGCTTAAATGCAATTGCAAGTAACAACTAAGAATGATGAATGATACAATGGCCATTACCTGAATTGAGCAATTTCTCGTAGTGGTCCACCAATTCCACATCCAACATCCAAAACCTGTATAACAAAGAAAGAGTTCAACTAGTTGGTTTGAGCCAAATGAATGACATAATTATGACACGTCTCTCAATGTTCTATGGGAAGGAAGGAGCAAACCTTCTGTCCAGATTTCAGACCAAGCTGCAAAGCAAGAAAGTGTTCATGTCGCTTGATGCTCTCCCGAAGAGACTCCCCTTTCCATCTACAAAATAAGAAATAAAATAACTTGATTTTCCATCATGGAATTAACGAAGCCACCACATACAACACTACTGTGACGTGAGGGACCAAGAGAATGCAGGTTTACCTGGGTGCGAAGTGGAAAGACTCACCCCAGCCATACTCATAAAAGCTGGTAACCAGATCATAGTATTTGTTAACCTGATACAGACAAAAAAATATATAAGTTCTATGCGAGATGCATCATGTTCGTATATCAATCAAAGTAATAGACTGACAGTATAAGATAATGCCTTGGTAAGATTAGGCAAAAGCTCAAAGAGATATCCTGAAAGATACCTGATAGAGCAATTTAACAGATACCGGCATGTAATATTTGGCACAGTACTTATATGTCATACTCGATCAAATCTGTATGCAAAACTTACCATGTCAGTGTAGTTAGCTTTTCTCTCTTCCTCTTCACCACCATAATGGACATGATACTTCTCATACCTGTATCGAGTATCAATAGCAGAACCCTTTAATGGAAAACAAAACTTAATGCCCCCTCTAATACCTAAAAGTGCTCATGCATAAGTGAATTTTGTTCTCATATGTAGGAAGGAAAAGGACAATTCACATATTGCTACAGAATGAAGTTACATGGTGGATCAAATCCAATGATGATTTTTTGGGTTAAAAGGTTCAGCCTGCCATGAAATAAATGTATAGGAACACCAGAGCCCTAGAAAAATATAATGTCTAATATGTCAGTCTTACTGCTTATTTGTAGTAAAGCAGCTCAGGAGATTTGAAACCAATATTATACTAACAACTTATCATAAGCCTCGTCAACTGCCTAGTAGTGCTAAAAGGACACCTAATTACTTCTAACAGTTGCATAAAGGTTTCCGGCTTCTGACAGCGTATCCTAAGATGCATCAATATATTTAAGAAGGTTATTAAAATGTCCACAGAAATCATGTTCAAACTACCAAATTCATTCTTCAAAGTAGATTCAAAATAGCATTTCTAAAATAATAACTAGTGGATATGTACACACAAATGCAGAATAGCATAATTAACTCACATGCACAGTAATAACCACAAGATTTTACACATGCACACATACACATATGCATGTGTCCCTAGATTGAAGGGCTGAAAATATTAGTTCTATTTTTAACAAGTCTCTACAATAAAAATGCAGTAATTTGTTTGGGTGTTGAGAAAACAGGGGAAATGGAGCAGGTAAGAAAAAGAAACAGTGCAACAGTTTTAACTCTCATCACTAGTAAATATTCAATATTTTCTTGCTTGTCTACACTTCATTCCTATCAAATACACATATTCCCTTTCAATAGAAAACAACTATCTAACCACCAAATGAGGAAGACAACTGGAAAAAATTGGATTCTTAACCTCTAGTTCCTTTTCTCATATACAATGAAATAAATAGACTACGCAATTACTACGTCCAACCATCACTATAAATGTCTTCTTGCAGTAGGTAGTAAATGTGACCCATTTTCTTAGCACAGTAAATAACTTGATTTCCTTAAAAGGGGAGGAAAATTAGGGACCACAAAGGCTTCACTGTTTGCATGAGACCAACATTCTCATGAAAATTCAATGCATCATCAGATCTATCACAACTACCTATTCACTTGGGACAAGAAAAACATCAGTAGTGAATTTGGTGGTCAAAGCAGCTCAAATCAAAATCATAGCAATAGTACCACAGACAAAAACATTGAGCTCAATACAAACAGATTTGCATAACCATCAGAATACGCACACAGAAACAAAAAAACATCAAATTCTATCATCATGTTAACATTTAAAAAAACACAAACTGAAGCCGAGCTCCTTGGACTTGAGAAAGAGATCCAAAATCCAAACAAACAAAACCATAGCATTAGAACCACAGGCAAAAACATCAGTAGTCAATTTGGTGGTCAAGCAGCTTAAATCAAAATCATAGCATTAGAACCACAAACAAAAATATTCAGCTCAATACAAACATATTTGTATAACCATCAGAATAAACACAAACAAGCATCAAATTCTATCATCATATTAACATTTACAAAACACAAACTGAAGTCAAGCTCCTTGAAGATCCAAAATCCAAACAAACAAACAAAAATTCTTCACCCGAACTGCAACAAAACATGATCTACGAATTATCAATCACATAGAGAACGAGAATGTACTTATCCACGGCGGAGAGAACTTCCTCTTTCTCAATCCTTCCACCAACTCCCGATGCGAGATCCAGAGCTCCACCTTTCGACATCGAGCAATCGCCAAAGAGAATCGCTCGCGAAAGATCTGGAAAACCACAAAAAGACATCAGAATCGGTAACCGTACGAAATTCAAATTCTGAAGCAGCTATGAAATGGCAAATTCTAAAACAAAACAGAGTGAGGAAGAAGCAGAAACCAAAATGCAGAGCGTTACAAGGTAAAGAGAGGATCTGAAAGAACCTTGTGAAAGAGATGAAGCTTTTGAGTAGCACAGAAAAAGAGGGAGTGACGAAGAATATAGTGTAAAGCAGAAAGGTGGAGCGAGCGAGAGCCAAGTACAATACAAATCCAGAGCGACCAATTCTCCCGGTTAAATCCGTCTTATTATTATTATTATTATAGTTAATTACATTTTACCCATACCACACGTTTTACACCATACTACAGTTATAATAAAAAGTTTAATTTAAAGTTAGTTGTATTTTTTTTACACTTTGCCAAGTTTCGTTAAAAGTTGGACGAAAAATTTAATTTTGAATGTAAAAAGACAAAAATACCCTCAACTAACCTTTAAATTTTTAAATGATGTCATACCCTATTTGAAACCCTTTTATTTGACAGTGATCAATTCGCATACAAATGCTATATTCATATACAAATATAGTTACGCCGTCCGATCAACCAATCTACGATCCAGATTAATTGCAATTAGGAGTGGCACACTATGTAATTATTCAATATTGCTTGTCCAAGTGTTCATGTTTTGGCTGAAACAGAGGGTCATATCGTCATTTAATTAAATATCACAATTTGAATTTGTCCTCTTCTCCTTAATTTGTGGTAAGATTTTTCTTTTCTCTTTCTTCTTAATTAAATATCACATATTAAATACACGTTTTTTCTCTTCTCCTTAATTAAATCTCGCATATTTTCTTTCCTCTTTCTCCAATCGTCAAACCCTAGTGATCATATACGCTTTCCTGCAGTCCACAAACAATCCACACATCACGCGACCGTTTACTTGCTTCATTTTTGCCTTTGAATCATTTGCAATGGCGCCCAAGAGAAAATCTCAGAGGATCATCAACTTTCTTAGGTCTAAGAAGCCAGGTTTGCATTTCATTTACAATTTTTGTTGGTTTAGCATTGGGTGAAACAATTTTTTTTCATGCTTTTGCAATTTTTTGTGGAAATTTTGGGTATTTTCACGTGAATTTGCAATTTTTTTTGGGTTCATTATTCGATTTTGCGAATTTTCATATGCATTTTATGTGCTACATGTAGCTATTGTATGAGTTATGTGTTGCATGTGATTTCTATATTTTATATCCCGATTTGGCTTGGGCTAATATAGTTCTAGTATTGTAGTTCGCCGATGTAACAATGGAACATGGAAGAATGGAAAATTTCATGCTTCCATTTTGCACATAATCTCATGCTTCCATAATTTGCTTTTATTGTTTGTCAGTCTCTGACATGTCATATTCCATGTTCCCATACAAATTTAATTCTATGGTTCCATTTCGTAAATAATTCCATGATTCCGTTTTGCACCTAATTCCATTGTTACATTTCATCCATAACTTGATTTCATTATTCATGGTTTGATTTTGTCGTTTTAGTCTCTAACATGTCATATTCCATGTTCATATATGTACTTAATTCCATGTTTCCAGTTGCTCAAATCTCCATACTTAATGTCTCAAGTATTCCATGATTTCATTCTACCAGTATGTATGCATTGAGATGGTTAATATTTTACGCTTTCATTTGCCCATAATTCCATTGTTTCATTTCGCATGTATTATTGATTCCATGGTTTCATTTTCGCGAGTCCATTGATTCATTAAAAGGAATCAAATTTAGTTAAATTACACAAATTCAAATTCCTATAATCATGAATATTTATCATAAATTCAAATTCTTATAATTATGGATATTTATAACTCAGTTTTCTATTTTAATATATATCATTGATTATCATAATCAAACGAAATGACCATCATACCCTTTTAATTGATTTGATTGATTTTTAATTCAAGAATTCATAGAATAATCTGGACCATTAATGAATTACATCCAATGGATACAATTTATTCTATATGATCACCCATTTGTAGCCGAGTGCATCCCGAATTTGGTATTATTTCTCTACAAAACCTAAATATTTTCTTTGGTTCCGGGAAGAGTTCTCGAAACCAATTATGGATATTCGACCATGAGCTCAAAGCCGCCGATTTCGTGGAATTAAATGACGATATATATTTGATTTGGAATTTTTGTTTATGGATTTGATTCTCTAATATTTTTGGGATTTGAGTTTTTTTATTTTTTAATTTGAGCATCGACGAATCGGTGCCAAAGTTGGAGAGGAGAGAGAACCCCAAATACGGCGAGCCTCCTAGACTCAGTTCTTGACTCACCGAAGGAGAAGCTCTGGTTTCCAGCGGCTGAAAATCAATTTCAGCGAAAGAGAATTTGTACTTTGGTATATCAATTTCCAGCCGCTAACAAAACCTTATGATGTATAAAATATATAGTAAAATGAATAGAAGAAATGGTTATAGTTCAGTGGTACACTCATACGCGCATGACAATTGTTTGATCTTGTTTTGTGATTTTATCCTTTAAAATGTAAAAAATTATATAGTTAAACCCTTTCCCTCTTGGAGGTCTTATACACTCTCAACCATTGAGCTACTATTCTTTTTTGATAATATTTAACTTTATATTTATATATACTATATTCTTGAAGTGAAAAAACCCTATAACGGCACTGTGTAGATCTTTGTCTACCTCATGTCCATCCATGATCGTAAAACTGTGTAGATTTTCGTATATTTCGAAAATAACAAAATTATTCTATTAAAAACACAAAAATTCCACCTTGGGCAAAAAATTTCACTGCCCATTATAAGTTCCACATCCGGTGCAAAAGTTTCACACACTAGTACTGCGCGCGCATGCAAAAATACAAGACTGCCCCTTACTAAAGTGGAGCGCGCGCTCTGCCACATGTTGCGTTGTGTTTTAATCTCGCGAGATGAGTGGATGTCAGTGAGTTTGGACAGTTTGTAAAAATGATTGGGTTTGTATGTGATTGTGGTTCTATTTGCATATGTCCAACATTTATGAAACATCTACTTACCTCAATAGAACACTAAACAACTCTGGTACAATGAAAGCTCTTTCTATGATAGAACCACTATGAAACAATCCCCCTGCACCATCCTAACGACACAACAATCTATTTTGTTGAAACGCGTCTATGTACTATGACATGCTCACCATGACAAACTCCAATGAAACAATTGTCTATTCCATGACACACACCAATAAAACAATTGCATATACCCTTGTCACACACTAATGAAACAATTGGCTATTCTTCGTGACACGCGCCAATTAAACAATTGTCTATTCCCATGAAAATCATATTACCTAGAATACTAGTCGTTCATTCATTACTCAAATCAGGTGGGACAATCCTCACTCACAGATTGAGGGTATACAAGAATTCATAGCATTATGCAATCTACGGCCTCTACCTCAATTGGCTTGAAAAACTCCACGATCTGAACTTTGGTCCTGAGACCAATGTTCTAAAAAACGTTAGGCGCTAATCGGCGGATAACACCCTAGAAGGATTAATTGGATTAAGCAGGGATTAATCGAATTCGTATTTATTTATTTATTTTTAGTATAAAAATGAATTATGTTATATATAAACATTCGTCTGAGCTCACCTCGTTACCAAAAAATCACATACTACTATTTTTTCATCCAACTTAACTTGATTTACTTTTCATTTTTTTTAAAATACCTAAAATGCCTCTCTCCCTATCTCATTCTTCACTTCAATCAATCTTTGAACCAATCCCAAACACTCGTTACTCTCCAATTTTCAAGCCAATTTCTCAACACTTTAGGAATCAACCAATGGATTTTGCATATAGATCTACTAATTGAAAACTGAATATATATTTGGGTTTGTGGTCCAAGATTTGGGCTTTTAGCATAGTTTTATCATTTGAGTTTCTGAGTATTGTTTTCGAATTTGATCAATTGGGACTAATTTTGTTATTGTGGCTGTTTTAGAACTGATTTGGGTTGGTGGTCCAATTTTGTCCTCTATGGATGATCCGCCTGGACCGATTAATCGCCGCCTAGCCCGCTTGGGCCAATTAATCGGCCGCCTAGCCCGCCTAATCGCCTCCACCGTTTTTGACCGCCCGACTAATAAAAAACGGTATGGCAAAGCCAAAATCAAAGCCTAGGCGACTGCCTAGGCCGTTTTTTGAAACATTGCCTGAGACCAAGGAATGAGTAATCCCTAATCACTAAAACACACTCGGTAATTATATGCATAATTACTTCCATGCCTCCATTCCAGGAAAAATACCAAAATAAATTGACAACAATTAATATTTATACAACCTGCCTCTCACATATCCACAATAAATTAACACCATCCATTTCAAGATCTGGCGATTGCAATTGATTTGTCTGCTTGTATTATAAGGGGGAGTTGTTCTTTTTATTGACAACTACCCTTTAAAAAATATCAAAATGATATGTGTTAAATCAGTTTTTTATATAAATATAATTTTTAAATGATACGTGTTAAATCAAATTTTTTATGTAAATGTAATTTTTAAAGAGACAAATGATTCAAAGTTAATGTAAGAGCAGAAAATTGATTGCCAACTAATAGATATATTCAACACGTGGCAGTTTCAATTCAAACATCTTTGAGTACATGTAATGTAATGAGAAAAAAGTCATTTTTGCTTTTATTTGAGATGATTCATGTTAACTTTCAGTACAATGAACTATTTTAAGAGTCAGTTCAATACGGAAACTATTTTTAAGTGTCACTAATTCTAACAGAGTTAATTTTGATATGAAATGTCCATATTACCCTTGTATTAGAATTTT
>JAYMTP010005550.1:0-13214 GCA_036897365.1 Geranium brycei
GTTTTAGACAAGTTTCCCTTGAAGTGGCTAGCTGAGTGCCAAATACGGCGTCTACTAATTGATCTGCATACTTTTAAATAGCAGTCACAATTATGAACTATCAAAAGGGTGTTATAGCTTTCAAGCTGCTGTCTTTCTTTCAATGAATATATAAGAAAGGACAAGTTTTGTCCAAGACAACATGAATACTAAATTTGAATGACCATAATTATGAAACACGTCTAGGCTGTCCCTAACATCCAGCTATAAATGAAACAGTACACTGCAATTCTTTTAAACAACATACTCAGCTCCTAAAACTGCAATTCTGGTTCTTCCATGTACATGGAACATACACTGTTAGGTGGGTTCTTCATATTTTTCCCAGTCCAATGCTAGCAAGCACAATGATGGAAAAATGCAACAAAAAGGCCAAACCCACATTCAGCAACCATATGGCTTAAAGCTTCTAGCTTGACTTATGGTAGTGTCAAAACAACAAACACCTTGTGAGCAAATACATTACATGGAATTCATCAATAAAACATTACAATCACCTTGAACACATCACTAATCAACACCCAATTCGTTTCTTTATCTATAATCGATCTCTGATTGCTCGAGTAGCATAATCAATAGCTGAACTGGACCTACCTCTTGACCAAAGAAAAAAAAAGCACAATGATGGAGGTCACGACGACGGCGTCGAGAAGATGCTATAGAGTCAGAGTGAGGTGTTTAGGGATGGCATAAATTTGGGGAAGACAAGGAGTGGTCAAAACGTTGTCGTTTTAACTAAAATATTTTAACCTCTTTTTAACAGTTTTGCTATTCTTAACTCTGAATTCGATATGGGCCTCTAAAAGGAATCAGAAACAGACTCTCCTTTCCTCTACAAATCGGAGTCGGAGACGACGACGAGAGCTGAATCGAAGAACCATGTCGCGAGAGAGATCAAGAAACGCCAGAGCCTCGCTGCCTCCGGTTCAAGCGGTTTGTTTTGTTCCCTTTATCATCATTAATGTTGCTTATTGCTCTCCCGGTGTGTGTTTGAATGCTCTGGGGAAATTTATGGGAAAAATTGGAATTTGTTCCTCTACATCTCCAGCTCATGTTCAGAATCGCAATGGGTTATTGGTTTTGGTTTCTAATTTAGAATTGGGTCAGGTCAATTTCTCCTGGTTGAATTTTATGGTTCAAATGTTATGATATTAAAGATGGACAATCTGTCTCTGAGACCCATTACCTGAAATTTAAAGAGGGTTACATGTTTTCAGTCTCCTTGGACTTCTAGTTTTTTTTATTGAACCAGGCCTCTAGTATTGTGATTAACCTGTTATTGTAGGATAATGAACATGTATGTCATGTTGGGATTCGTATGTTGTAACGAAGTTTCAAAATATATTTTTGAATGACATCATTTTTTACTAATGTATTGTTCAAAAAGTTATTATTTTATGCATATAAGAGGGGAAATAGTAATACAACTTGTTTATGTTTGGATAAAATAAATAGAAAAGAGGACAGAGGGTCTACCTCAAAAACATTAACAGTTTACCCAAAATTAAAAATAAGAAAAGGTCATCATCAATTACTTGTTGCAGAATATCGATAAAATAGAGAAAGTTGTAAACGATGGTAATTTCTATGGAGCTCAGCAGATGTACAAGTCTATCAGTGCAAGGTACTAGTATGCTACCATTTTTCTCTTGATGATCTTCGTGTATTTTGATTTACCTTTTCAATTCAAGGTTTCTGTTTTGTCCCAATTTTACGAGACTTCAAGTCATCAATTTTGTCCCAAGGCATGTCTACTGATTAAATTAGTATGCTTTATTACAGATACATACTTGCAGAAAGATATTCTGAAGCATTAGACATCATTGAGGCAGGAGCATGCTTACAGTTGAAAAATGGGCAGGTTATACTCTCTCTCTTTCTTTTCCATTTCCTAGGCTTTGTTATGCATGGAATTTTTTTTTTAACTTAATGTGCTTGAAATTTGTCCATGTAGAAACTAGTATGCTGGACATACCTATCTGATGACATTAACATAAACATATATTTAATTTTTGTCTATATAGTATGATTGACCTTTTATTTTGGTACGCTAAACAGATTATGAAATGACAATGTTATGGATTTAAGTTATGCAAAAATAGTTCCTAACCGATTGTACTCTAGCTCAGTACTCTGTTGGGATGGATTAATCTGAATTTGGATTATTCATAGGTTGGAATCTTTTTGAAAAGATCTAATATGTAAATCAGACTAACTCATCGTGATGTCGCTGGTACTGGTGTGTGATTATATATTTTGAAAGCTTGTTACCCATAAATCCAGGTTTGAGTTTGAATTGGCTTAGACCACTGAAAGGCAATGCCATGGTGTTTCATCTGACAGCTGCATGTGGGTCTACCTGGATAGTTTCTTACTATTTTTTTATGGGATAAACCTAAAGCCATAGAATTGATGCATGGAGAAATTTGTTACAAAGTTCTCTCTTTTTCATTTCTGAGAATTTATTGCCCCTAACAAAAAGTACAATAAAAACAAAAGGAAGAAAAAACACAGAGCCTAAACGAAAAAACAGTACTCCTACCCAGAAACAACATATAGCCAACCCAACCAGTAGACAAACTAACAAGAGATCTAAGCTATATAGGGGAGAAAATCTCCTAATTTTGTCTGAGGAGAAACCAGCTGAAAATTGTCTCGACTCGAACATTCTGTAAGGACCCATATGTTTGAACTCGAGGAAGGTCACCGCTGGGGATGCAGTGGCACCGTCGAGAATTAGAGCATATCATGCTAGCCAAATGTGCCAGAGGGTTAAGCCGAAGATGGGGCGCCATAGCTTCCGATGAGGCTGGGAGTGATCAGCTGCTGCCATAGTTCCTGGAGGTGAGAAACTTGCTTCTGGAGGATCACAAGAATACCCCCACCATCTGAAAATGGCAGTCCAGAGTCCAGACCATATGAGCCCATCAGCAGTGTAGGAGGAGATGCTCGGAATCCTCGAAGGCTCTCTGGCAAAAAAGGCAAAGGCATTCTGCTAGTGATACCAGAATTCCTCTTTTTTCCAAGAAGTAGCAAGGGGGAATGGCCTTATGCATTGCAAGCCAGGCGAATCATTGTGCTTTCGGTGGTAACTTGCAGCTCCACAACGCGGAGGCTCAAGAAGCTTGGCTCGATTCAGTGGGATCCAATAGAGCATGGGACTTGTGCACTGAAAAGCCATCTGCATCACTGCTTAAGCCAAGGTGTCAGGAGCAAAATTTGAGGAACACAGCTCGGACAGGAGGGTGAGCATAGCCTTGGCTTCCGAATTGGCTTGCAAGCGAAGGCCTTCCGATCCAAATAGAGCGGAATCTCTCATCCCCCGAGAGGGAGAAAAGATGCTTGAGAAGAATTGATGATGATAAGCATTCCCTTCGAGCAAGGTCATATTCAAGTAGGTTTAGCCCATACTTTGTATTCCCTTGTGGTCTTGAAGCCCTCCGATCCGACTCCCTCTTGTTCTCAATGTTGTTTGAACCGTCTGATTTCAAGCCTGAAGAAACTGAGTCTTTGTCTCTGTCGTGTAGTGTGGAACGTCCTCGGCGTCAAGTAAGTACACCCTGATCATGGAGCTCGTATTCTGGTGTCGAACTTTGACGTCCCAAGATTTGGAATGAAAGTCGCTCGTGTGTACTAGGACAATGCCCTGTCCCATTCTCTCCCCTTGCGTGGATAATGGATATACCACGACTAGTGATCCTATCGGGGCAGCAATATTAAAGAGGGATATCGGTGTCCAGCAAACTAAAGGGATACCCATTACTTTGACCCAGATGAATATACCCTCATCAGTAATCAGATTATCCATCTCTGAGAAGCCGAAGAACCATCGTCACAGTCAACTCCAGCATGTGCCTCTCATTGAGACCCTTAAGTCTTTGTCAAGGAATGAGATGATGAAGGTTCTATCGTCCGCAGTGGATATGGCAATATCAGTGACTTCCAGGGAGCTGAATTGTGCCCTGATGGCTTTCAGATCCGAAGGGGTGTTCGAGACCGCAACCAGAGTGAGAGCAAGGCTGGATTTGTAGAAGTCGCTAATATGCGTGGTGCAAGATCTTTGGGCAGTCTAAGGGACATATTTGGTTTTAGAGGGGTGGCTCAGAGCTGGGTAATTCTCTCGGGAGGGTGGGTCAGTTAGCGGGTGAGATTTGTGAGAGGATGGTTGAGGTTTGGTGGCTTTTGAACTTCTGGCCATAGTGACCAGAAAACACAAAGGTCCAGTCGATTATGGTGGAGATGGCCTCATGAGCTTCAAATGCACTGATGTAGTGTACGAAAGCATAACGCTTTCCTCTGGCCGTGGTGGATTTAGGTATATCAATCCCCATCGATTTGCCGAATTGATTGAAGATTGTTCCAAGTTTGGCAGTCGAGCAGGATTCGGGAAGGTTACAGACAAATACTGTAGAGGGGGTAGGGTTTGAGGGCCGATGCGAGGAGGTCTGGGGGCGGAGGGCGCCGAGAGATGGTTAAGGAGGGGCGGTTGTGGCTGGACCGGGTAGGTTTGGGTTTCAGAGGGATGGGCAGAGTGGCGGAGAAGGTTGTTCTGGCTGGACCAAGGGTCCGGCGGCGGGGAGTAAGGAGTCGAGAGCGCCTTATTAGGGTTTTTGGTTCCATCCGTTGTGAAGTGTTACCAGTCTATTTGTTATAAAGTTCTCAATGTAAATTTTACTGCACTCTATTGATTAAAAGGATGTAAAAACATTTCAGGTTACCTGTGGAGCAGAGCTTGCTTCTATGTTTGTAGCTACTCTTGTTAAAGGGAAATATCCCTGTGACGACAAAACCCTTGGTGAGTTATCACTTCTTGATGTCACTTTTAATTCTTACCACTTTATCCTTGTAAGTTATATTGCTATAAAATTATCAATACTGCTTAAGCTTCCTTGACAATTAAAGGAAACTTAGTTTCACTAATGTGCTATGTTATGCATGTAATTCAGAATTTGGAAAATCACAGGACAATTGTTTTTGCATCTCATGTAGTCAGAGTCCATGGCTCTTCATTGTATTTAAAATTGATAATAGTTTGTTTTCTGTGTGATACTGACTAAATACCATGTTATAGACCGTATCAGGACAATCTTCAATCTTTTTCCTCGGGTCCCTCTCCCTCACCATCTGGGGGAAGTTGTGGAAGACGAGGAAGTGCAACAATTACAAGAAGCCCTTGGGGCAGCAAAAATCCGTGTAGAGGGCTGTTCGTCATTCTTAAAAGCAGCTATTAGGTGAGAGATATTCACCACCTTCGTTATTACCTGAAAAGGCTTAGATTTATTTTTGTTATATCAACCAAATAATTGTTCTTGGATATGTTGGGATGTTCAGTTTTGTCTTCTGTCTTTTGTCTACTGGTGCTGATGATTTGATATGGTTTGATATATTCATGGTTAATTTTTCCTAAGTTTATGGCTATATTTTTGTCAAATTGTTTACTATTAGGCAGCTTGTGCAGTATGAAGTTGGGCACTTTCATTGCTCCTTTTTCACGTCATACTTGGTTATTAAGTATTTAAGTCTATGATTGTAAGGATAATTTCAATTTAAGTAAACACTAAAATACCATGCAGGTATAAATATTTCTGCACGTTTAGAAAGTTTATTTATGACTTAACATACATACTCATGCCAATGCTCATACACAGTTTTCACATTATTGTTATACATACTTTATGATGGCTTAAGGTAATAGAGTATATTATACTGTGAATGGTGGGGGAAAACAAGGGAAGGGGTGCAAATGCCAAACAGTGAGGTTTAATTAGGATTTCAAATCTAGGTACAAGTTTATTTTGTTTAGCTTATGATGATGCAGAGAGGGAGACTTGTCTTGTGTGTTTTAAGATAGTTGGTATTTTTATCAGCTATATTTTTGTGAACACGAGATATTTTTTTCCAAATATGTGTCAAATTATTGTGTAGGTATCTCCTGTTTGGCACCATCATTACTGTTAATCCATTCATGATTGCTTTGTTTTTCAGGTGGTCTTCGGAGTTTGGGCCAGAAAAATTTGGATCCCCACAGATACATGCCATGTTAGCCGAATATCTGTATTCTGAATGTCCTGAGTTGGTATGTTTGACAGAATTTATTTTCAGCAAAACATGATTTGTCGGATAGTTTCTGCTTGCTTATTAATGCCTAATCTTTTAAGTTCTAGGAAGTTTTGCTTCATTTCATCTCAACTTACTAGGTGAGAGGAATAACATGTGCATAAGCACATCTCCATATAATAACATAAATGTATGTATATATACACCACTTCTAAAATTTGATCATGATATTGTGCTTAAGCCTTATTGTGGTAATGGAAGGATCAAGCGACATGCAGATATTGTATGAAAACTGTCCATGTCAATAAATGAACTCCTGCCAATTCATGTGCAGTCTAGCTTAGAGTCATTTGGAGTATTTCATGAGTAATCTGAATAATAATTTTACCTTTTCAGATACGCACTTCTGTTCTTAAACAATGGTGACATGTAGAACGGGACGTTGATATTAATATACTGATTCTCTGCAGGATATGGCTAGAGTATCTTTTCACTTTGTCAGAGGCAATAACCCAAAGGCCTTTGCTGCTACTCTAGTAAATTTTTTGGGCAAGGTTAGCTTTATTTTCTCCAGTCCATAATATATTAGATTTTGTTGTTAAATGGTCTTCTAGCGTAAGTTGCAAAACTGTTCAATGTTCCATTATTTCCTGATATTTTTCTGTTCATGTTGTGGTTCTGACCTCTGTTCTGCCAAGGTAATGATGAAAAGGATTGAGATCTTTTAACTCACCCAAACCGATTGTTCAGCAATTCTGAAAGACAGCCATAGAGTGGAAAAATCTCTCCTGCAATTGTTGATTAAAATTTTGCACCATGTGGTCACCTAATGGACGAAGTATAAATAATATATTTTCTAATAATGCAGTGTTATCCCGGTGAAGGTGATTTGGCCATTGTGCGGGCAGTTCTCATGTAAGTACACATTTTCCTATTAACAGTTCAATTACCTGTAGACTTGAACACCCAGTTCAAATGCTTGACATTCAACATTTCTTGATCTTGTACTGCGGGTATTTTTTTTCCTAAACCATCAGTGAGTGAAATACCATTCAGTTAGCATTGTGCCCTTTATTCTCTATTTCTTACCAAAAGTTGCAAAACCTGAAGGCATATGGCTTTAGCTGGCGGTTTAATGTATTCTAAATTTTGAAGCTTTGGAATCAATATTGGTCATACTTTTCAAATGAACTGTTTATTTATTTTATTCTTACAACTGTATTATGAGAAATAAATTGTCACCTTAGATGTGGTAAAATGCTCAAATATATTTATGAATTGTACTTAACCGAGGCAACTGCTCAAAGATTTTGTTGAAGGATAGTGTGGAAAAAACGGGTTGGACGCTATTGTTCATACATTTTTTGCGATATTGGATGATACTAGAAGGAACCCTTAGCATGTGCTTAGCTTCCTCGTTATGCTATTTTCTTGTTTGGAAAGCTGCATCTTTAATTATCTCTGATTCAAATGCATACCTGTTACAGCATATGGTTATGTTATTGTTGAATCATGTGGTTGCAACGAACCAGAACACAGTTATTGATGGAGCTTGTAAGTAGGTTGTGAAATTCTAATCTATTGTCCCTTTTCATGCCAGGTTCTTAGCTATTGGTAATCTAAGAGATGGAAACGGTCTTATGGATGAGGTAAAGAAGCAATCGGCAGATAAGTCGATCGAATTTCCTAAATCAGATTTGATTAAGTTCATCATCTATCTTCTGCAAACGTGAGTTGTACCTCATATTAGTCTTTACCCATTTTTAGCCCATCTATATAGAAAGCAAGTTCTCAAAATCGTTTCTATGTAGGCTGGAGAGAGATTCTTTGCCACTTTTCACTATGTTGAGATCAAGTTTCAAGCCTGTTTTAGACAGAGAACCTTCACTCAATGAGGTATACAATTCTATTAACAATAACTTATCTGCTGCATAACAATGCATCTGATGAAACCCATCCCTCTTTCTCCTTTATACGTCAAACAAAGTATTCTAATAACCGATTTGTTTTTCCACCAATACATTATGTATTTGTTGTTTTATGCTCCCAAGCACATAAGCTATATCTTTTTTTTCCTCTTGATGTCTTGTGTATGGGTTTTAACACAAGCGTTTCTCTTTTAGTTGCTAGATGAAATTGCAGAGAAGTTCTATGGAGTACAGCGTAGACATCCCCTCCAAGGGATGTTTGGCGATATCTTCAAGGTGATTATTTAATAACAATAATTTTCCTTAATTGCGCTGTCGTTGCAATATATTGTGTTTCTATTTACAAAATTGACAATTTCACTTTTTCTTTGATTCCGAAGGAAATCATATACTTCCTGTATAAATAAAATGACTTGAAATGTTATGATGCAGATGATGGCAACTGAACAATGAAGTTGCAGAATGTTAAATCTCACGCCTGAGCATGGATCCAGAAATGCAGTTTTGGGGTCCATAAATGGAGCTTTTGGGTTTATTTGAGACTGCATAAATACCTACAAGACTGCTTGTAATGTTGGCAAAATTTATTTCTGCATGTAACTGAACCGAATCATGTTTATGGAATAATCTACAGCATTCATTACAATAAAAGAGTGGTCTTTGATTCAATGATTTTTCTATTGGGTGCTTTCTTTTTAACTTCACATTTCTCTATCCCTTCAACGACTTTTACGATTTTCAGAACACCAGCAGCATTATTTTGCATGATTCTGTTACCCATGACAAAAGATGGATATATTACATGAAATTCTATGTAAAATTGCATGCAGCAAAATTCCTTCCTATTCATAGCATTTGATGGTGAAGAGCTTAATGATCATATGTCAAAGAAACAAGACTCCACTGACCATAAATTAATGGAAAGATGATACAACAATACAAGAGTATATGTAGTTAAG
Organism: Geranium brycei; assembly: GCA_036897365.1. Classification (NCBI taxonomy): domain Eukaryota; kingdom Viridiplantae; phylum Streptophyta; class Magnoliopsida; order Geraniales; family Geraniaceae; genus Geranium; species Geranium brycei. Next base: position 8,984 of record JAYMTP010005550.1, read on the forward strand.
ATAAAATGAAGCAATGTCCAGAGTAATTTGATCAACTGCTAAATTAGTTCATTGCCTGTGCAGCTTGATGATTTCACCTCATTCACCGCCACATCCTTAGCTGACATTCATTTCTATTCTGATCACTCGTCCACGACAAACATTACATTTTCCTTCTTAAATCTATGTGTTGTGAAATCCACCTCCTGCAAAATGATGATGGTGCATTATTGAGTATGAACTCATACCTGTAATGTCTTTTATATTCAAGAAAAAGAGGAACTTGCTGCTCAGATTATTTTCTTGCAGGGAAAATGAACTCTGATGACAAGAAGGCAAGTGCACTACTTTCTCTATTCGAATGAACTGAGTTCTACATTTCATTAAATGGCTCCTACATGATTATTGATATGGTATACCCCAGCTTAAGTACTCATTTTGTAATTCACCATATATGGTTGCATATAAACATCAGTCAACAATCAACATGAAAAAGGCACAAGTGATAAGCGGGAATGTCATAGGTAATGCGTATGGATTTATCTAAATATGTTCTTACTCATGCATGTACAAATAATCAAGTACGATATTGCGCCCATTGTGTTCATACGTGAAGTATGGGTAACAACTAACAAGTTGATGTAACAAAACCGGAAATGCTATAAAAAACATCTCGGTGGAGGAAGAAACACGGTTGAAAAGGATGACATTAGGTTGTCCAAGGCCATGATCATTATTCAACTGGCATAAGCAACTCCATAACCATTTTTAGCTTAAATACAGAAAAGATTTCATATGAACTAACAAGACTACATAATGTAGCTTGTGTGCCTATTTGGTTAAATCCAAGCAGGTCAAGAAATCAATCCACAATACCGAAGTGAAGTCAAAGCAATGATAATTCCTCTGGCAGCTAAGCAAATGCATAGAACTATAGAAGGCACGAAAAGAAGATTATATCCACCAGGAAGGAAAATAAAATCTTACATTGGTGTTGCTGAGCTCTAAATTGTAGAAGTACATTGCATCTTCCTTGAACAAAGGCCCAGCATGCCATGTCCCACAGTTAAGCTTAATAAACTTTGGACCCTCAATTTTGAAAACGCGTACATTGTCAACAACAGGAGGCACATAGTAATGTCCACAGCGAGACTTCACAGCCCCATTGCCAGCACCTCCCTCGCCTTCACTCGAATCCAATACAGATGGCTTGGCCACCCCAAGGTACCAGGCATGTCCCCCAATGGAACCGAGGCATTGGGTCACACTAGCATGGTGAGAGACATTCGAGAACTTGAGTGGCTGCTCCACAAGATGCATAATGGAAAACCTATTCATATGGATCAAATCCACAACCATGAAATCCACCCAAAACCCATCAATCATCTTTTTAAGACAATTGGGAATCCCCAAATTAGTTGCTTCTTTGTTTTGATAATCACAATTCATTGACATTTGGGCATGGTTTTGATGACCCAAAAATCACTTTTCATCATATATTAGCTTAAATTGAATGTAAATAGGGGCTGAAAGTAGAACCAAAAATTGAACTTTTTGGCAAATCTCAGGTGATGGGCTTCAAGAGCTGTAAAGGTTGAGTTTAGTGAGATGAGAAAAGGACAGCGTACGATGAGGAAAGAAGGAGCATACATACCTGGGCAGTCCATGGGTAAGGTCGAGCTGAGCATCATGAGGACCAAATTTGTCGCCGTCAGGCAAGGCTGAGATGACCTGCCCATAATCTTTGAACGACTCTGGAGTTGCTTCAATCGCCTTCATCTTTATCGTCACTTTCGCCGCCGACGACTTTGATTTCCCGGAGGTTTCCATTTCTCCAAGAACTGAGAGATCGACACCATTACTTTATGGAATAATGGCAGTAAGCCATCATTAACTATGCAATTTTGACCTGACATTTTAACTAAAAATTGGTATAACATACTTCTAATGGTAATGATAGTTTACAATACTATACACAATTATCTTAAAGTGACACATTTATATCTTAATTAATTATATTTTTTTTAGTACCTGACTATTTTTATTGATAACTTAAGTATCATTTTTATTGATTACAACATACTTTAGATGACTATTTTTAGGGTATGAAAATGTCATTTCGACATACTTAAGTGTATTAAACTGTTATTATCCCTTACTTTTACACATTGTTAATATTAAATGAAATAGATGGACAATTAATTAGTTACAATTACGGGAATTTTTTTCTCTATATCAAAATTGTCATTGTTTCTAAAAAACTTAAAATTTCTTCATTTCATCTACCAATCTAGGTAATCAGCAAACCCTCATGTTTTTCAAATATTAGTAGTCCTTTGGCGTTTCTATTCGTCGAACTTATCTAATCTTATATCAGTGTTAAAACTAGAATCAATTTTGATACATTTCTTCTCATCTACACTCGGAAGATCGGGAGGGTCGACCACGCCTTTGTTCCAAATCTGGTAAGCCCATTTATTAACAATGACGACGGAATCAATAAAAGTAGGGATGACAAAAAAATCCGAATCCAATGGGTACCCGATCAACCCGCCCCGTTCGGAACAGGTAAAACCCGATGTTTTGCGAGTTTGGGACGAGTTCGGGTTTTATGAACGGGTTTTTGAGCGGGTGCAGGTTGACCTATACCCGATCCGATTTCAACTCGCACCCGTACAAATTTAAAATAATAATAGTTTATATATTAATATTATGTAATATAATTTACATTCTTATTAATTTTTTTAATAAAAAAGTGAAAAAAAACTAAATTTTAATTACCAACTCACTAAAAAACGTAAATTAATATAATATAACATATATTTATATTAACTTTTGTACTTGTATTGTAAAAAAAATTGTTAATTGAACCAATATTTGAATTTTCGGGTCGAGTTTCGGGTTACAAATAAAACTCGTACTCGAAGAGTTTTTTCGGGTCGGGCACCCGCTCACGATGAATGGGTTTTTTGCACGTCGAACACCCGCTCACGGTGAACGGGTTCGGGTGCGGGTTTGGCTAAACCCGACCCAAACCCGACCTGTTGTCATTCCTAAATAAAAGTGTGTCTCAGTCTTTCCATATGTGCATACATAACCAATGTGCATGCGAATAAAAGTTTCATGTGAATGAGTGATGATATTAGGCAAACGTTATCATCTCTTAATAAACTTTTTACTTTCAAAATTCAATACAATCTTGAAAATTTCTCAATTTTTAGCACCATTAGCATTTTAAATGAAAAGAAAACTTTAAGAGATCAAGTTACCTATTTTAGTTAAATTGATAATTTAACGTAACAACAGTTGACTTGACACCATTTCTCACATAGTAATAGTTGACTATTCTTTTTTTTTATAGGTGTCCTGAGATTTTTTCTCATATAACTACATTTTCGTTTATTTTAAATTAACATCATTAGTTTCAGTGCAAAATGATCAAAATACCCTTAATTGTCATTCAAATTCATGTTATTGAACTCTTTTTTTTCCTTTCCCTTTCTCTCCTCTCATCCTCTCCCCTTCTCTCCTCCTCCAATCAATGCATCTTACCACATCAACAATGACGTGAACAAAACCATAACTTAAACTCGATTTAAAATAAAAATCAAATACTTACAATGAAATCAATACCCATAGACAGAAGAATGGATAGGAAGTTTTTGACATTCAAAGGGACGTGAAACCTTCATCTGGAATACCAATTCTTACATTGTTGAAAGATCCTACAATCAATCCGACCATGATAATAAATATACTTAAGATGAGACGAGAACAAAGGTTAGCCGAGGAAGCTCAACAAAATTCCTCTTGCCCGGCTACATGACGTACCGAAATCGCACCCGCAAAAATGTGCGAGTGTGATTCGTGGCACGTGCTGGCAGTGTACCGGTCGCAAGTAATACAAGGAAGTAAGTTACGACCCTGAGTTTATATCGAACCCAAGGGAAAATGTGGCTACTCTCGTTTATCAAATCTTAATCACCCGAACCGAGTCTCGTGACTAATCTTGGTCGGTTGGAAAAGTAGAGTTAAGGATAAAACTTGTAAAACTAAATTAATAACAAAAGGCACAACGAGAAATGAAAAGATTATAACGTAGATGAACAGAATAATCTATGCATAGATTGAGGCAGATGAATCAACCAACTAATAGATTCGGGAAACGAACTAAATTATAGTTATGCTTGAGGTGTTGCTCTCTAGGGAGGTAACGAGAACTCCAAATGAACCACTGTATCTCTTGTAAAGG
>JAYMTP010005551.1:0-13214 GCA_036897365.1 Geranium brycei
CATAATTTACGGGTCCACTTTTTCTCACCCGTACCCAACCCGTCACCCGATGGGTGATCTCTACACGGGCCACGGGTCGGGTGGGTTGTCGGGTGGGTCGGGTTACGGGTGTAATGTGGGCACCCCTACATATGTCCCTTAAATTAACTTCAATTGTCACCTCAATACTATGTTTTATTATTTTAAGATTAAAATGATTCTTGCAAAATATTTTTTTTTCCTAATTTAAGCCTGGTGAAATATCTATTATTTATATAATTTTAAATATTATAATTATTTAGCAAATAGGTTCAATTAAAATAAATTTCAAATATTTGAATTAATTTTAATAGATTCAATATAATAGTTAATGCCATCATATCATCCTACAATATAGAATTTGGAAGAATCAAAATCACAATTTAAATATTGTCATTTATTAATTAATAGAATTAAATGCATTGAGAAACATTAAATAAGTGAGAATTGAAGGATCAGAGTCAAAATCTCATACATTTACATTAGTTGGCTTAATTAATTTAATTGCCAACTATTTACATTAAATAGCTTAATTAATTTCAGTGTCAACTATTTAAATATAATTCGAAAACACCTCCATCTGCACCAAGTGTTTGGAAGAACCAATCAGATAGGACCATAACCAAACTGTTTCTCACATATAGTGGTTCTAGGTTTGGTTTCCATATATTGGGAATTGATGGGTTCGATTCAAGTCGATTATGGTTAGTTTGTTTCGATCTAGAACCGTGACCACCCTAGCCGTGCCTATTCACACGTGCCCTCTTAATTGCAGGAAAGTGTCTTGGCTATGAGTTTTTATACAAAACCGAACCAAGAGAATCAAATCAAAAAGAAAAATGACATGATTTGAATTGAGTTAATATGATTATTAATAACATTACTGAAATTGAAGCGGTTTGGTTTTGGTTCATAACCATTAATCGAGATAAAATAGGTTTCAACATGTGGCCCATCATAGACTGGAGATCTTCATGACTCGGGCCTAAAATTATCGGGGCATCAAAAAGTAACAAAAATTGTCAAAAAAATAAGTAAAAACAAACTCAAAAATAAAAATAAACAAAAATTGGTTAAAATAAAACTGATCAAATATTAATAGGTTCAAAATCAATCTGGATCATACAAGACCGATTCAATTTCGATTTAAAATTTCCTATACTCGAGTTGGTAGATTCAGCGTCTTGGTTAGGCTTGGTACCCTTGAATTGATTCCTGCACGGAGGAGACTGAAGATTTATATTGGTTTTAATTATGTGGTGTGTTTTTGTATTATTTGTGTTGATCATGATTTGTGTGATGTGTTTTTGTATTATTTGTGTGGGTCATGATTGCTTTGTTAGCTTTATTCGTCTACAGAAGGTTAGAGTTGGGATCTTGCAGAGAGATTGTAGATATAGTATGATGTCTAAATTGCGATAGAGTAAATGAAGCCCTCCAGTTGAAAAAAGAATAAGACACGGCGAGTGGTACTAACGAGGTCAAAAATTTAATGGTAATGTAGATTATTCAAAGTTTACAAGCGTATTAGTTTACAGATTTGTACAGACTTTCACTCATACATTAGTCGCGTCACTAGATATAACATTACTTTTAAGAAAAAAGACAAGACAGTTTATTATATACTATACGTAGTTATAATCAATTCTCACTTTACTAGCCTAAGTTTTTTTGTACCTTAATTTCTTGTTTTTGCCATTCCATTAGTGTAATTAAGTCCTATCATTAAAATCATATATTCTGACAATTTATCCATAATTTTTCATTAAATTTATAAGTTCATGTCATTAGAGCAAGTGGGTTGTCTCTGGTGATGCACTCCGACGAGACTCATTCTCTCTAACAAAACTCACTCTTTATTGGTTTTTTTTTCAAAATATAAAACAAACCTAAACCCCAAACTCAATAACAAACAATAATCTCAAACCAAAATTCAAAAACGAAAGAAAATTTCATGCCCAAAAATACAAACTATAACCACAAACCCCAAAACAAATAAAAATCTCAAACCCAAAACAAACCATAATTTTATAACCAAAAACAAACAAACATTAATTAGAGAGTGAGTATAGACGAAGATAAGAAAGTCTCGTCGGAGTGCATTATCAGAGACAACCCACTTGCTCTAATGACATAAACTTAATAAAAATTTAGGGGTAAAATTGTCATTTAATATAATTTTAACGGTAGAACTTAAGAGTCTAACAAAATAGGAAAATAATGAAAGTTATGGTATATAAAAAAGAAAAAAAATAGTTACGATGGTAAAATGAGAATTGGCTATAATTATGTGTAGTAAAATGATATTTTCCAATCTAACTGAAGCTAGCTTTTTTCTTGTAAAAAAAATGTAGCATCCTCCAAGATATGGGCCCAAGACTAATTGAAAATTCTGAGACTCTTAGGCCCATGGCCTATTCCTCAACTCAGCAATAGCCCAACCAATATTTTGAGGCACATATATTATATGTATATGGGGTGAAATTGGGTACAAACAGTATATTATGGTACAAATACTAGAACGACCTATGTCCATCAAATTAAAATTTAGACGGCTTGGATTGGTCAACAAACGCGGTGGCTTGGTAATGTAATTACACATGTTTTCCAACTACAAATGAGTCTTTTTGTAAGCACGAAAGGGTATATTAGACTTTTTGTATGATTGAATCTTAATCACAATTAAATCTATTCGTGATTTTCGGTAATTAGCATAATCCCCACTGAAAAAGATCTCCTCAAACTCATCGGTGGAGGAAACCAAATCTTTCACGATCCTTGCGCGGAAACCCTAATGTAGTAGGAGTTCTATCGCATCTCGACTTTCATCATAGCAACTTGTTAGTTTGGCTTTTTTTTAGTGTTTGGATGGTTACGTCTGTTGCCTATTAATTATTAATGGAAGTAGTTTTTTGTCTAATTATATGTTTCATGGTAATATGCAATTACACTCATAATGTCATGGTTCTTGTTCCATGACATGTTTCCCACACAGATCATGACATATATTCTTCAAGTTTGTTCATGAGGTATGTCATGTCATTGCTCATGACATATTTTTTCAGTTCTGTCATGCCACCAAGCTTCTTTTATAGATTTATGCCATGAAACATCTCCCATGAACAACATATATTTACTCATGAGACAATTTCAAGTAATGTCTCATCTACCTTCGTATCTGCATTTCACAAATTTATTTTGTATAAAATTGATTCATGAAACATCAATATTGTCTCATCTACCTTTTTATTGTTAATTTGCAATGAAATATTTTCAAGTCTAGACCGATTATAAAACAGAGGATGTATAAGAGCCCAAATTAACCTTAGATTTTCACTCACACATTACATAGTTCATTGCGCTCCAGAAATAACACAATACTAGAAGAGTAACAACTAAAAGAAATTGAACAATTCAATTTAAATTTCATCATCACTAATGTAACCTTCACTGTCTTTTCCAATCAGACCATCGTTCCCACCAACATCTGCTTCATCGTCGTCGCTACCATCTCCTTCGCTCTTCCTACCATCATTATCATAATCATTACTATTGTCTGAATCATTTTTTACAACATCTTCATCCTCATCCGAGTCAGCGTCCGGCAGCCAGAGACGAGGAGGGTACTGATCTTCACGATTTGAGTCATCTGGGTCTTCAGAGCCTGGTTCTTCTTCTTCTTCATATTCCGTCTTTGTGGAATCTGAACTGGACGACCCTGAAGAGGACGATGAGGATGATGAAAGCGGCTTGCAAAGGTTTCCCGTCTCAAACTCGTCTTCGTCCGGGTCTCCGTACTCATGTCAATCAAAGAAGAGTGATGGTTTCTTGCTCGATGAGAGTGATTGTATGTCAGGCGAACTACACTTCTGCTTCTTTGGGTCTTTGTTGTCTCCGGAACAAGATGAAGATGGTGACAGTTTTCTTTTGGGTGCCCATCGGTTTTGTGATCGGGTGATTTTAGGAAGTGATTGAGTTCAAATGCAGAAGCAATTGATCTCTAAATCAAAAATTGACCATTCTGTCATTGACAGTATATTTTTTCATTAATTCGGAATTAATTATTAAAATCTTGGACGGTGAATTGTTTATATGATGTGGATCACATTTGTTCTAATATTTGTACAAGAATATGGGTTTTTACCCGAGTTGATCCCTATATTATATAATATTTAACATAGTTGAGGGGAAAATGAAGTAGAGATATGTGTAGCTTTATAGAGGGCCAAAATTATTTATTACTGATTATGGGTTTGATTTGTTGTATTAGGCAAACCCATAAGGGTGGGTAAGAGGTGGGGGCCCTATAACAGCCATGAATAAAAAGCCTTGTCCTAGTTGTAATTTTGTATCTTGTAATGGGTGATGATAACAATAAAACATAGTGCTGGTGAAGAGCTAGCTAGTGTCCAAAATTATAAAGCCTTAGCTGCCTCTAAAATCTTCTAGAATCATCTCATGGTTTTGGTTGAGATAGCCCAACTATCAACATTGTATACTCTCTGCCTACCAATCTCCTTTGATTATTCCACTTCATTTTAAATAATTTAATAAGTTGTTTGATGAACATTTCATTTAAAAATAATCGAAATTAAATTTAAATAACCTTAGAACTTTATACCGAAAAAATATATGAAGAATGTCGATTGTACCTCTTAAAAGTGTATATTATTCTACTTTGATTTTTTATTATATAATACCATTTCAAATAATTTAACAAGTTATTTTATATTAAAAAATCGAGTTAAATTAATATGGCCATTATTAAATTAAAATGGTCCTCAAATTTTAAAAAATAAATAAAATAAACTGTTAAGGTATAAGTCTCATATATATGAGCCTAAAAGAAAATATTTCATGCGTGTAAGTATAAGAGAGAAATTAAATTCATATAAATTAACGTGGTGTATACCAAAGAAATCATAACTTCCAATTAAATTAACAAGGTTGATATACACATTACATATGACATGACTCAAATTTACATGAAAGAATAAATAATAACAATATAATGTCGATTATACCCTTTAGAAGTCTTTATTATTCGAAAGAACCATTGCCAATTGGAGTAGTAATTCAAATGTACAACAGAAAGTTTGGTGGAATCAAAACACCAAAAAAAGAAGAAGAAAAATTTGTGGTTCATGTAAAGCAGCCACAGAAGATAGAAGTGACAAGGGCTGTTGAACTGTCGGATTCGGACAAGCATCATGAGTACATAGATAGTTACTTTTTAATCTGAACGATAACCAAACCGTACGTGCAGAGAAGAAACAGACAAACACATACACTACAAAGATAAATAATAAATAATCGAAATGACAGAGAGAAACCAATAAACATAACGATAATTCTGTGGGTTCACGAGCGTGCGCATTGGTGTAACCCAGCTCACCGTACGATCATTTTTTATGGGCTGGGCTACTGTGTGGGTGTCTTCATTCTGCTACCGTGAGCGCGACCATTGCCTTCCAATAGGAGTTGAGTTATAGATACGAGTGAATTCATGTGATGGTCGCTTGTTTGACTTTTGTATTCGCAACTCAATTCAATGCATTACCTGTCGACAAGCAATGTGTGTCTTCTCTCCGTCCTCGTTTTTTCCAATTTTCACATAGGTATCCTATGTTTAGGATGTTGTTGAATGGGCGGGCAGCTACTCCAACAATAACCCCCACAAAAATGACAATAAGATAAGTTTAAGATGAGTTTAATAAATTTGTTTCTTTATTATATTGGATTGCCGGTATTGAATTATTGTTGAGTTTATATTATTTTGGCTTTCTATACATATGGAAACAAAACGAGTTTGAAAAAATTTAGTGATTCTCGTCTCCTATTTTACCGGGTTGGAAATATCAAATTCTCATCGAGTTTAGAATATTTTCTCATCTCTAATTGTGATAATTTTATACTTAAAAAAGGAATATTTCATATTTAATTCAACATTGTGATATTATAATTAGATACTTATTTCATATAGCCTAGTTTTCTAGAGTCAAACACTTATTTGTAATATTCATTATACTTACAACCATGTACGAATATAGTCTCAATTTGATTTTCGTACATGAGAGTCTCGTTATAATATGCACGTAAGAAAGGTCTCAACGTGACCTACACATGAATGATTTCAACATCTGTTTGTTAAACAAATTGGATGATGTCAGTATCTCACATTTATACTCACGAATCTTGTCCATCATCTATCACTCTTTCTCATACCAAAGACATGTTTATCGTTCATGTCCCATATGTATATCTATTTATATCAATTAGACATGGATGCAAGAAGAGCTTTAATGCCTCCGTTAAAAAATGATAATCTCTATTATCTAAGGGCGTCACCAACCCAGGCTTAAAATCCTCATATACATCTACAAAAATGCATACTTGCTACTAGGGGTGTTCATCGGGTCGGGTTGCGTAGACCCCACTGAGTTTGAGTTCACCCGACAAGTCTCGGGTCTCGAAAACCAGACCTAAGACTCGACTCGGCAGAGACTTTGGGTTGTCAGGTTGGGAGTAGTCGGGTGTCGGGTGAGTCGGGTAAGACCCAACTCACCCGATAGGCCCTCACCTTGAGCCCATTACAAAATTCAAAACTCAAGGCCCAACTTTTTGAGCCCATTATAATAAAATTTAAAACAGAATGTGCTGAGTCAAATTATCAATATATTCTCAAATCAGAACCCGTCCATAATACTCATCACCACAACATAACCTGCCAAATCCTAGTAAATTGCAAACATAACAAAAAAACAATCTCATTCTCATCACAACAAATAAACAAACAAACTGAAATTGCATAATTTAATACTTGCTGCCATGAAGAATTACAAACTGCCCATACTTGCTTGATATACAAGCTATAATGTTTGGGTATACAAAAATGAACTAAGTGTTTATCACCAATCACCAGTACTACCAAAAGAAGGTGATCAAAATTGAACAACAAGTTCAAACATCACCATGAACCTTCTCTAGATTAATTAAAAAAACAAGAAATAACACTTAAAACAACACCATCCAAGAGGGAGCCTCATTCCTTAGCTTAAGCAGCAGCATAATACCCAATTAAATATGTAATAAATAAAACAATTAGGGTTGTCCATAATTGATAAAATAAATAAGGACTTGTACAAATTGTTTAAAAATTTTATTACCTTGCTAGACATCTTCATTCTCTTTTAAAACCTCCTCAAAGCCATTAACAGCTGCTGTACCTCGGATCCAACTCTGAGTGCACACCAATGCCTCGACTGTAAATGGTGGTAAGACACTTCGGAAGTCATTGAGAATCCTACCACCCGTTGAGAAAGCTGACTCGGATGATACGGATGTGATAGGTATTGCCAATATATTTTTGGCCAGTGTAGAGAGAATCGGAAATCTTGAACTATTGCACTTCCACAATTTCAAGCTATCGAATTTGGCGTCGTTACCCTCTACATCTTCCTTCAAATATTTGTCGAGTTCGCTCCTTGGGCTGCTTTGTTCAATGCTCTAGATTTATCGAACGCTCCACGATTGTTCTCCTTGTAGGTTTTTTCTCAACCGCATGAACAATTTCAGTAGAGGTGTTGGTAGTACCTCCAGGAGGTGTACTACTAGTTGAAGCTGCATTTAAAACATATTCATCAAACAATTTATGTAAAGCATTCTTTATGTTAACTTGTAAGGCAACATCAGTATCAATAGGATACATGACATCCACAATATATTCAACAACAATTAACTTGTTCATTGGATCGAAAATATAAGCAATAAAATCAACAAGTTAATTTTGTTCACATTAGCCCAATACTTGTCAAATTTTGACCTCATTCTCACAGATATGACGATGAGGTTGAAGTCATATTGTGCCACTTGCCTCCCTTTGATGATATCCAATATGTCAGTAACTTCATCCAAAAAAGTATGAGATATGACATATTTGCAACCCGATACCCTATTGGTTACAACAAAGAAATTCTCAAAAAAGTTCATGAACTTTTTTATGTATGTCCAGTCCTCCTCTTCCAACATACCCAAAGGCTCTGTAGTACCCTTCTTGAATTTCGACTCTAGCTCATGGCGAAGAAGGGCGTTCTCGGTGTCATACCTTTAAAAGGCAACCTACAAGGCTACTACAGATTTCAACATCAAGTATGTGGAGTTCCACCTAATAGAAACATCAAGGACCAGTGAATTCTTGCAGTCAATCCCAACAGCCGCCACACACTCCTTGAATATGTTCATCCTAGCGGTTGATTGTTTGAGAAATCTAACCGATACCCTGATCTTTTCCACCGGGTTCCCCAGCAAGGTCAAACCTTTCTTGACTATGAGATTGATGACGTGAACACAACACCTCATGTGCAAATACTTCCCACCTAATACGCTCTTCCCCAATAAGTTCATTTTTCTGCTCAGAAACTGAACCACCAGATCATTCTTGGCATTATCTAAGGTAATGCTCATGATTATATCAATCCCCCACTGGTGAAGACATTGTTCAAGAGCCTTACCGATGTCCTCTCTCTTGTGACTGTTGATCTGACATAATGAAATTATCTTTGAATGTAGCTTCCAATCATCATCAATGTAGTGTGCAGTAACACATATAATTAATGAGCTAGTTTCTTGTCCATGTATCTGTAGTGAGGAACACTCGAGGGGCCTTCACTCTCAAGAAATCTCTGAACTTCTTCCTCTCGCTTGTATGCATCTCGTAGAGGCCTCTCGTCATGCTGCTCCTGCAGGGAATGTGGAAAAGTGCCTGGATTTTTTCGTCCACCGTTGGAAACCCTCATGCTGTACAAAACTGAGGGGCAACTCATCCGTTATGAGCATCCAAACTAATTCCTCCCTACTTTCTACTTGATCAAATACCCATGAACCCAATGATTGTGTACTACCACTACCATCAGATTTGGTGGTAAATTAAAGTATGGACTGATTGGACTTTCTATCCGGATGAACTGGAAAAATTAGAATATGCTTATTCAAATTAGTTGTCCCACTGTCTTTACTATCAGCCCTATATTGTTTAGGACAATACTTACAATGAGCAGTCAAATAACCTTTAACATTCATGACAAGTAGATGAAAATCATCTCAGGCAACACTAGATTTTTTGGATTTTTTTAAAGGAGGTTTAGAAATTATACATGAGGCTGCTGCTCCTTGCTCAACAGTATGAGGAGCTGTAGCCTAACCACCTCCAAAAGTGACTCCAACAGCAGCTCCAGTTTGGCCTCCAACAGCTCCAATCTGGCCTCCAACAGCAGCCGCATCAACTCTAGTCTGGCCTCCAGCAGTAGCCTGGTTATAAAGAAAAATAAATAACATAAATACATTTATACTTATGGACAGTATAAGCATTCTTAAACATAAAGAAAGAGCAACAACAACCACAACAAGGTAAAGGTTCTATAAATTACATGTAAGTTACTAACAGAGTAACATGGCACAAACAAATTTACAACTAAATTTACTAACAGTTTATTTTCAATTTCCTAACAGTTTATTGCTAACATATAAATTACTACAAATATACAATTAAATTTACCACTATAAGCAATTAAGCATTCTTAAACATAAACAAAGAGCAATTGTATTACATTATAAGTTATACATTAATTCATCAGAATTTTTTAACCCTAAACCGAGAACCCCCAATTCAAAGCCCGATTATGAATCCCCAATTTAAACCCCCAGTTCAAAACGCAAAACCCCCAATTCAAAACCCTAATCCCCAAATTTATTAGGGTTTTCCTAATTCAGAAGAGAAAACCCCCAATTCATAACAGAACCCCAAAATTAATTTCAAAAATTTGAATCAAAGCCCTAATGATCCCCAAATCCCCAAATTGATTAGGGTTTTCCCAAATTCAGAACAGAAACCCCAAATTAATTTCAAAAATTTGAATCAAAACCCTAATAATCTCTAAATCCCCAAATTGAAACCCTAATCCCTAAATTGATTAGGATTTCCCCAATTCAGAACATAAAACCCAAAATTAATTTCAAAATTTTGAATCAAAACCCTAATAATCCCTAAATTGATTAGGGTTTCCCCAACTCAGAACAGATACCTCAAATTAATTTTGAAAATTTGAATCAAAACCCTAATAACCCCTAAATCCCCAAATTGATTAGGGTTTTTCCCAATTCATAACAGAAAACCCAATTCATAACATAAACCCCAAATTCAATTAGAAAATTTGATTCAAAACTGTAATAATCCCCAAATTGATTAGGATTTCCCCCAATTCAGAATAGATATTGAAATAAAAACTCAAAGCAATTTGAAGTCCCGAACCCTAAACCCCAAAAATGGAAAGGGAGAAGAATCGAGAACCCTAGAACCTGATAGAAACTCACACTCACCTGAGTTGCAGACATGTCGTCGGCGTTGTGTGACTGTAAAGCTTCAATCTCCAACTCCACTGGAGAATCGAACCGTTGATGAGCCTCCTTTCCACAATTGCTTGATTTATAATGGTGGAGATGACACTCACCAACGGATCGATTCACAATGGTAACTATGTGAAGAGATCCGATGTGAGATGGAGGAGAGGACACCGACTTGACTGTCTGAGACAACGAGGAAAGAGAGAAGAGGACGGAGCTATTAGGTTTTTTAGAGAGAGACGAGAGGGTCGAATCACATTCAATGCGATGAGATAGAGAATGAGGGAAAAATAGGTGTCGTTGACTCGATGACGTGTGTGGAGAGAGGGGTGACACATCGCACAAAATTGACGGCTTAGATTAATCTAACCGACAGAGATCGACGGTGGAGAAGACGTCACGTCGTCGCTTCATCTTTAGCACCTTGTTTTGGCTTACACATCCAACATCGGAAACACATGAAGAAATTTTATGGTTTATAAGCCTTTTTGTTTCATTGTAGTGCACAAATGAAGCTGGGCCAAGCTGGGCTTTTGTTGGGTTGAACTCTGAATTGTGATGTTATGGAGAAAATCACACCCGAGACCCGAATCACTTGAGGTTAGGTTAGGTCCATATAACCCAATTTTTTGCCAGTTGGGCCGTCATGTGAGTCGGGTACCGGGTAGAAATGGACAACCTTACTTGCTACAATAAGTCTTCAGGCTTACTGTAGCAGTATGTATAAATTAAAACAATAATTTATTCATTTCTTATTTCCATTTTCTTTTGCAAAAATAGTTCAAAGTGAGTAAATTAAATTAAAATTTGGCTAAACAAAAATTGGTAGACAATGAAATCTCGAAAGGATAAAAAATGATTTAAATTGCTACAAATAAAACAAATTAAGAAGTAATCATCTGATTGAGAGGATAGTAGGAGTAATTGCCAGATCTAGCTTCGTCGGTCGCCACACAGGGCTGTCAGAAAAAGGATCCTATAAACCCTATCAAGCAGGATCGTGCTTGAGAAAAGAAAGCAGGGTCGTGATTGTAAGGATCTTATCAACGTCTATGAATGACAAACCCCACAACTGTCAACTTTCGAATTTCTGGGCGTTCCAGCCTCATGAGGAGAACTTTGGTTTCAAACCACAGTTCGAACAGGGCAAATACAAATTCAGAGCTATTTGTATTTTCCCGAGAGATACGGGAGGATTCAAACCTCCGAAATATGTGGATCAAACCCGATACACCAACTGGTTGGCTACGCCCAAAAAATAATCGTAGTATTCACCCACGTTTACTGTTTTCATATCTGGCTTTGCTAGAGTCGGAGGCGCAGCGTGGAGTAGGATTCACGGCGTGAAGTGACAGAGGCGAGGCAGATCTTTTCGGCGGAGGCGGAGCGACTGAAGTGGAGTCGTGGCTCGACGTCAGATGCTCTGGGCGAAGAAGATGTGGTCTAATGAAGGTTGTAGAAGAAGAAGAAGAAGAAGAAGAACAGAAAATATCAATTAATTTGCATCATAACGAAAATCATAGATTTGAGTTTAATTTTATATATTAATAATCGTAGAGAAATATTAATCAAGTTTTTCTTTTAATTTAAAATAAAGAATTTTAAATAAACACTCGACAATAGATATTTTCTTATCGGAAAAAAATATCGACCGGACAAAAATAATTACACGTCGAGAAAAATATCGACCGAAAAAATCAGACCAAACAAAAATAATTACAAATTGAAATTATTAGAAATTAAAATTATCTATTAATTAATTGAATATATTAGAAATTAAAATTACTGGAGTTTTCAGCCAATTTCGAATTTTCTGTCTAACCATAGTCTTTTTTCAATACAAAAGTATTATTATAGCAAAAGAATAAAAGGATATTTATGAAATCATTTTATCATTGTTTAAAATTATAAAAATTGGGTTGATGTGACAAATAAGTATATTTTTGTAGATTGAGTTGGAGTTGGATGATAAAGGAGAATTGGCTTTTCTATATGATTTTGCGTTTTAGGACTTAAGATTGAAGAGGCTACAATAGATACATAGACTATGTAACTATTCCAAAACTGTATTAGTATAAATTACGCATCTAAAACTTGTATCTATCTATTTAAATAAGACTTCAATATCTATGTTGCTTTGCATTATACTTATTATTGTTTATTTAGTTGAACCTTATTTGGCTAAATATAGTGTGCTCAAAATTGGCTAACCATAACTTTAATCTGAGAACTAGGTCGATCAGTTTGGTTACTGGTTCCTTGAATTGAACATGAATCGACATTGGTATGAAACCCCAAGAATTTACCAATCAGAATTGTAGGTCGATTTTTTGGTTAAACCAAAACCGATTTTAAATTATATTTAAGCCTCAAAACCAGGCACATTCACCTTGTAAAAAAATAAGAGAAGTAAGAATTTGGGCCTAAAAGATGAGCCCAATTTTCAAACAAAAGCAAATTTGGGCGTTTCTTATTTGCTTCTTTTTCACCACTTCGGTCTCCTCTACTATTGTATCCACCACTTGTTGGGCTAGTTTCCATCTATGTGGAACTAGGCCCATACCCTTGTGGGTGGGGCCCATAAGGAGAGAGAGAAATAGATTTCTAAGGGTTTTGAAACCCTTGGGACAGCAACAACTTCAGCAGCCACAACACCAAAAAGTGAGAAAAAAAGAGAAGAAAGGAGCAGCAATTTGGAGGTGGACCAGCAGCGATCAAACGGCCGATCGGAGGTCGATCCGTGGTCCATTTTATTTGCCAAGTATTGTGCTCTATTTGTTAATTCCTATAAGGTCGAC
>JAYMTP010005552.1:0-13214 GCA_036897365.1 Geranium brycei
ATAAGAATCGAGCTCACAGGGAACATAGGCGACGATCAGATACACTAGGATCGCATCGGCGATTAGCAATGCCGAGCCAAATCAAGCTTTTGGGTTTTTGAAGAACCCAGAAAGGATCGAGCTCCCTGAGGATCGTCGCGAGAGCTTCACTTTCCGAGACCTTCCAGATTTGACTGCCATGACTCTGTCGCAGAGTTGAGAAGACGCCGTCGTGTTAGGATTAAACGTCGTCGTTTAAGTCAGCAAATGTGTGTACGGGCTTCGTGTAGAGTTAAGAGAAGCCCAAATTAACAATGGGCCTAACTAGCTGAACGGGCTTTCTGTTGTAAGGGGAGTCGAAATTGCAGCCGGTTATAGCCCAGACACGACTGTCCCACAACGGCGGAGCGTGGACGCAAGGAATCTAGGCAAATGGGAGGGAAAAGTTGTCGTCAACGATTACGGGGTGGCCAGTGTTTGATATTTTTAAGCTTCTTATAGGGAGGGACATTTGTTGTGGAAATAAAATGATACCAACGAATCAGTTATTACCAAACTTCTTGTGGCACAAACAAAATTTGTGTGTGTGAATACAACCGATAACTCATAAGTTTTTTGTGCAATATGTTTTTGGAGTGTTATTAGGAGAGAAGGAAGTGTTGGAGATGACGTGAGTTAGGAAATTCGAAATAGAAAGAGAGTAGACAGTGGTGGAACCATAAATTTTAAGAAGAAATGGGACATTTTTTGTTAGAATAAATACATATAAATTTTCATAGGATACATATGAGTGTTTAAACACTTCATTTATGGTCGCGAATTTGAAAAATTGAACAAGATTCGAACTTGAATTTTTTTTCTGAGATAAAATTGAGTTTAAATATGTATATGAAGATGAGTTAAATGATTTTTCGAACGACTTTCGAGTTTGATTTTTGTATACAAGTCGAGGTTAGCATATTTAGACTAAATTTGGTTTGATTGAATTAATACTTTTAAAAAATAATGTAGTATTTACTAATATTGGTCTAACATCAAAATAAATCATAATATTGGTCTGTGGCCTTGCTAAGCCGTGGTTGAGATCGATCTGGTCTTGCGTGTAGCCTACGCCTTTATGGCGGTGCAAGGCTCCTTCATCGCCTGCATCGTGGTGCTCGATGGCAATCGCTTTCGCGTGGCCGCGTCGGCAACAACGAATTTCGAATCTTCCGAGAGACTCGATTTTCAATGAGATGATAACATATGTTTATTTCATGGAAATATCACTATTGTATGACACTATTGTATCTATAACATTATTGAATGCTTCAATGAAATATGATAATGAAATTATAAATGTAATCAATGAAATTATATGTATAAGTGGTGAAACAACGTCATAATAAAATACTATGATAAAATTGTATTTATAATGTGAAACACCAATATAATGAAATTGTAATTATAATCGGTGAAACACTTATATAATGAAATTGTAGCCATAATTCGTAAAATACCAATGTTATAAAATTGTACTTATAATTCGCGAAACAACAATGTAATAAAATTGTAGTTAAAATACATGAAACACCAATGTAATGAAATTGTAGTTATAGTCCATAAACACCATACAAAATTTGAAATCTACAACTCAATAAAACAGTCAGATAATACAAAAAAATTAATAAATAATAATTTTGATAAAAATACAAAAATGCCCCTATATATATGTTAAATGGCCAAAATAAATATAAAAGTTAAAAATTACATTTACGTGTCACTGGTGAGTCGGCATCAATCATGTCCAACCAATTTCCAATCTAATGGACACCATTAGTTTATAGTTTTGTATTTTGAATATAGGTTTTCCACTTATCATAAGCCTAATAAATTTTAAATACAATATATTTGTTTTGAATTAAATAAGTCAAATTCCATCATGTACTGTAATTGTACATGAACCATAAAACTAGGCCGTATATATCGGGGCAGCTTTTCTCTCTCATGCTTGTACACGCGGAGCTTATTTTTCTTCATGCTTCGTACGTATGAGCCTCAACTTCAACACTCTCCCTCACGTTATAGTCTTCTACACGTAGATCATATTCATCGGAGTTCACATAGGGGCGTAGGCACATGTAGCCCACAAACGCATGCCCAAATTGACCTCCCCAACGCCATGTAAAACTTGGTCGTATATATCGGACTAACCTCCACAACTAAAAGTTCAAACTTATTAGCTGAGATTGACTATTCCTTGTATATACAACATTTTCATTTTCAATTATTTTCATGTGAAATTAAATTCTCACTCTCGTGCCTGTACATGTGTAGTTCTTTTCTCTCACGTATCGTATGCATGAGCCTCTACTTCAATGAATTATAAGCAAAGGAATCAAGTACAATATTGCTATTGATAGTTCATATATTTTGTGATTGTACGTTGTTTTGATTCGCTCACCCGCTCTGGGTATTGATCTGCTTCAATACATGTGTACATGTAATGTCAATTGCCTGATGGGATAAGGATTTCCCGAAACCCGATACTCATTCTGTAGATAAATAAATGAAAATCAATAACTTAATTTCCCAAACAACTCAAAAATATTACATATAAAAAATATTTGTAATGTGCTAGTACAAGTCATACGTGAAAATAAGTCGCACATGCCTACGAAAATACCCATTACCCATTAATTTTTTATGTGCTCCAAGGAATATCGAGTACCCACGAAAATACCCATTACTCATTAATATTATATGTGCTCTGCGGAATATCGAGTACCTGTCGCATTCGAATTTTGTTGGCAAATTATTATTTTCTGTAAAATGCCACATAAATACAATTGTGACAGGTAACCAAATCTCATACCAGCTCATATTTATGGTGAATGTGATGTGATGGTGTACGCAGTTTGATAAATTGATAGGAAACGTCAATAATAAAGATATAATATTTAATGTTTTTTCAATACTCTATTACTCAAAAATCAAAATAATTGTTATGTGAAGATCAGATTTTATACATTGTTGAATTTTTATAATAATGGAAATAAAATACCTACCCAACCACTCAAAAACAGATATGGTTTGTGATAAAAGCTCATCACTTTGTTTTGTCTGAACTCATGAGACTTGTCTGTGTCATTTATTACTGTAATGCCACGACTTTTATTATTTTTGCTCCCCACGCGGGCTAATGCCATTATTGTTGGAATCAAAATTAGAATTGACAACCGATTTTGGCCGACATTATTTTTGTTAGAGTATAAAATTATAATTAGTCTTTCAACTATGAGTATAAAATTATAATTAGTTTTTCAACTATCAGTTTAAGTTTAAGTTTTAGTTGAGTTGGTCCTCTAATATGGTATCAGAGGTTGTACCTCGCGAACACGAGTAAATTTCAGAACATGCAAAATTTTATTTATATTAAACTCTCTTTTCTATATTTGTCAAAATGCTATTTCTAATGGGCTACTCAATCACCTCTTCTAACAAGTGCACGTCCAAACCTAAAAACGAACTTGTCCGTGAGGGCGTGTGTTAGAGTATAAAACTATAATTGATCATTCAACTATCAGCTTAAGCTTTTAGTTGAGTTGGTTCTCTAATAATTTTATCTTTATTTTAAGTAGGATTGTGTATGTTAGATATTAATCATCATCAGATTTATAAAGAGAAAAATTCTCTTCATTATATCATAAACCATATTTAATTATTAATCTATCGGCATTACCTAAAACTTTAATCAACTAAATATGTGATACCAGATAGGATAGAGTATATGGATAGATAATGATGATATTGTTAATTCACATAAATTAAAATTTTATGTTAATCACGGTTCATTTCAAAGATACGGTAGATTGTTTGTTTTGACACCACACAACTCAACTTTAAAGACATTTTTTACAAATATATATATTCTCTTTATTTGAAGGTTATGAAATAAAATGATCAAAAAATTTAGGATAAGATAAACGGTTTATAGTAAAAGTACGATCGTTTGCTCCCACATTGCACAACTTAACTCTAAGGATATTTTTTTGACAAATATACACACTCTTTGTTTTAAGGTTATAAAAAAATGGCCAAAAAATAAAATAAAATAAACGGTTCATAGTAAAGATACGATACATTATTTGCTCCGACACTACACAATTTAACTTTAAGGACATTTTTTATTTATAAATATACACATTTTTTAACAATACGTCCACGACAGAGTGCTTTCATGAGAGTCTCTATGTCAGTTTTTAAGTTGCCACATCAGCACACCCACTCTTTGCAGTCACTCACTTTTTGGAGCCACAATAAAGTGCATTCTATTTATATTATTTAATTCAACAACAGTATTTATATATAATTAAATATTTCAACATTATCATTCATTTATAATTATAAAAAAACAAACTACTTTGTTATAACACGAATATGAAAAACATAATTTATAAAAAATTACATTATTATAAAATTGAAATCACAAATTTTGTGAATCAAATATGAGAATATAGAGACAATAAATATTCATTATACTCCATGAATATTTATTATTATTATTATTATTATTTTATTAATGGACATGTTATATATTTATCAAATATGAGAGATGTATATAAGTACAATAAATATTAATTATATTCCATAGTATGAGTTTCTTCTTTCTTTTTCCAACAAACTCTCTCTCCAAGTAACCCACTTTTCAATGGACTCATTGATGTGGCTTGCCACATGACAACACTCAGAGTGCACACTCCCTCCCCCCTCTTTTGTTGTGGACAGTCTTAAATTCACCCTACACCTAAATATTGTTTGGAGTTTCGAACCCTGGTCTAAAATTAGAGAGCGAGCATTACCAGCCACTAAGACAAACTCAAACTAATTATACATTCTCTTTATTTTAAGATATTCTCTTTATTTTAAGGTACGAAGATTGTTTGTTCGACACTCCACAACTTAACTTTAAGGACACTTTTTTTTTTTACAAATATACACTATCTCTTTATTTTAATGTTATGAAATAAAATGGTAAAAGAAATTAGAATAAAATAAACGGTTCACAGCGAAGATACGATAGATTGTTTGCTCCGGCACTGCACAACAGACAACACTATGAATGGTTATTAATATTATTACAAATAAAAATTTGAAAATATGTGCAAATAAAGTCAAAGTTTGACCGACGACGAGTCGTGCCCAACCGTTGAATTTCTATATATATAGAGAGAGAGAGCTCCGAACAGAACTCAGTTCCCACCAATCCTACTTCTTCTTCGCTACCAATTTTATATATTTCTCAGGCGCACGTTAGCGATGGAGGTCATGTCCCATTCCTATTCGTTCCTTGAGCCTCCCGTCGCGGACCGCCCCTCTCTAACGTACGCCCTGGTGGTGCTTAACCAGCACCTCCCTCGATTCACTCCTCTGCTCTGGGAACACGGTACGTTGCTCTGCTCCGTCTCCTACCTCGAGTCTTCTCCGGCGATTTTCGCTAGGGTTTCGTCAACGCGAAGAGCTGTGATTTTTGATTTTTTGTTGTTGTGTGTGGAACAGCGAAGCTTCGTCTCTGTGCCGATGGAGGCGCCAATCGTCTGTTCGACGAAATGCCTCGGTTGCTTCCTGGTGAAGACGCCGACGATGTTCGGAGAAGGTTTTTTTTCTCGATTTTCTATGGATTTATTGGTGTTTCTGTTCATGGCGTGTTGAATTCAAGTTATGGTGAATTGTTTGTTTGTTTTGAATGTTTGATTGTGTGTGATTGTGATTTGAGGTTAGATTAGACAGGAATGGCTTGTGATTTGTGGTTGGATCAATGGTTTGTGCTTGGTTTCTAAGGTTTGGTGTTGGTCCATGAGCTCGATTAGACTCATTTTTGCAAGTTAAATTCGATTCGATTTCACTTTCTTGTGGCTATATATGTCAAGATTGTGGGAAGGAGAATTATCTGGTAAAGATTAGTTAGTAAATCTCTGAGGAAGATATAATCGAGCTGTTACTTTCCAAAATCTTTTTAGGCTTGGTGAGAGCTTTTTTCTGTTGAAGATATGAACAATAGAGTACTATAGACTATAGTGTTTTACTTTCTACATGTCATGCCTTTTAGTAGAATGAGAATCAAATGTTCTTTAAATTTTGTTCTGTTATGATGAATGATATGTTGTTCACTTCATAAAGCAGCATATTTTCTATGCACAAACACCTTAAAGTGGTCTCTAGCTTTTCCATGTACCTGTAACTCTTTAAGGTTAATGCGATAGTTGTGTTTATACTTGTTACTGCATTTTGGTTCGTGTGTGCCTCTTTAGCTACAAAACCAAATTACTACAACTTTCCAGGTTCAAGCCAGATGTAATCAAAGGCGACATGGACTCAGCACGAACAGAAGTAGTAGATTTTTATGCAGATCTGGTATGTAGTGTCTTGCCTTGTCTTTCCTTTTTTTTCCGTGGTTTGATGGTTTTGTTTGGTTCTAATGGGAAATCTCTTCAGCTGTCATTTTTTATTCAGTTAACGTGCCTAGGATTTTTTAAACGAGCATAATGATTTACCACGATTAATTCATGCCTATTTTGTATTCGTATTATTGCTGTAAGGACCAATGCTCTTTGGATTATGTGTATATATAGAGCTCCTAAATCTGATTGCACACTGTACGCAGGGTACCCAGATACTCGATGTATCTCATGATCAGGACACCACAGATCTGCATAAATGTGTAGCTTATATTTGCGATTCCATGCGAAACTTGGAGGAGTCTGATGTAAGTTGCATATCATCCGTTGCTATTTTCTTATCTTTCTCGGTTCAATTTTAATCTTAGACTCTTATATACTAACTGAGAAGGGTTGTGTGTGGTTCTTTGACGCTGACTAATTACATTCTTATAAAGAAATTATAATTAGTTTTGTAAACTTGGTTTTCTATCGTAGCTATGTATTCTTGTTGCTGGGGCACTCGGTGGACGGTGGGATCACGAGATGGGGAACTTGAATGTTCTATATCGTTTCTCAGCTACACGAATAGTTCTTATATCTGATATCAGCCTCGTACATCTCCTTCCAAAGACACACCGTCATGAGATCCATATCAAACCATCTGTTCAAGGTCCACACTGTGGGCTCACTCCTTTGGGGTCACCCTCTGAGCGCACAACAACAACTGGCCTTCGATGGGACCTTAGTAAGTAAACATCAAACCATCAATTACTTCACAGCTTGGTTCTATGAGACAATTCACTGCAAACTAGATTCTGGGCCACATGATGAGGGTGTGGTCACCATCACTGCCCTCGGTAATGTCACGTGCAATTATTGGCATTGATGATGAAACCCTCAATTCCTCATCACATCATCTCTATTTTTCGGTCTACTTACTTATAATTTTCCCATACGATTTTTGTTTATTGTGATTACCAATTACCATCTGATACATGATAAACTCTGGCTATTTGATCCCAGCCGACACAAAGACGGAGTTTGGTGGATTGATAAGCACCTCGAACATCGCCGACGCGGAGACCATAACAGTGCAGTCGGATTCAGATCTTACATGGACAATAACCATCAAGCAGCAATAAGAATCATCTCGTGTAGAAGCTCTGCAGATCACGGAGGACCTGGATTTCCTGAATCTTCTACTCGCTCCACCGGATTGGCCATTGTTAGTGAACAGGTTCAGGTGAATCGCTATAGGTTTAATACATTCACATAAAAATTGTAGGAAACACCTTTGTTTTACATGATTTTTTTGTAGGGTTGCTGAGATTTATGTTTGTTGAATTTGTATTTTGGTAAGTATCGCCAGAAGCAGATACACTAGTATTTATGTATTTGTTAGAGGGCCTAAGGCTCTGATATACATGAAATGAAAAGGGTTCTCGATTCCATATTATTTGCTGTAGTTCATGTAAGTTTTGCTTGTTACATTTTACATTTGAACAATGTTTAAAAGGTTCTTCTCCTATCTTTTTACAGTTTTGCATATTGTTGTATTCAATCCTGTAAAAGCAAATTATTCATGAAACTGACTCGGAATGTTTGGTTTTTTTCTTCTTAAAGCCCTCTATTATTAAGCACACTAATCGGCATCAAACTGAATAACAGTGATAAAATTCGGTTATCCCAAATAGGGTTAACAAGAGCATACTTAGCAAGCTTATGTGATGATACCTCTTAACCGCCCTCGCAAGGGAGTGTTGCAATCCCGAACTCCATGCACGATTCTAAGACAGCCGGTCTCGATGCAGACAACGTTCCAACCCCTTCTCCATGTCCATCAAAGAGGTTGTAACGAACCTACGACCTCCACCTCGACTGGCTGGAGAGACCCCACCCCAGGATATTCGGTTTTAATATATAAGAACTGAAATTGAAATCAAAACTAATGGGTTGATCCCATGTGTCAGGTGTGGTCTAATTCGATAAATAACGATTGATTTATGATTATAAAATATATACCCATGCTCTAATTCCCGTAATAAAATTATATTATAATTTAAAAAAATATATTTTTTAGCATTTTAAAAATATATTGTTAATTTAACTTTTTTGGTAATAATTTACATCTTAAATATTACTTAAGGTAAATCTACCATTTAATCCTTCTCCACCGTATGCACAATGTAGTTCGAAATTTAGACCTCGCTACTAATAATGTAAGACTCAAATATTTGCGGTGTCCCATTGGAGACAGAAATAATTATATTATTATTATAATATATATTTAAACCGAGTTTTATATGTCAAATTAAAAGGCAAGACTCGGTAGAGTTATGGGATATTGCTGATATATTTATATCAAATTCTTAAGATTTAAGAAAAAGAGAAAAACATGTTTTCATAAATTAACTTGGATCAGGAGCAAATAATAGACTCGTAGCTCCACAGCTCCAAGGCACTGTCTCTTTGTTCTCTCTCGATCCATTCGAAGAAATCAAAGACAGTCGCAAGGAATCGTCTCTCTTCCCGTCGAATCTGTAAGTCCAGTTTCAGTTCCAGTTCGATTTCTAGGGTTTCTGATCGCAGCCATTGATCCTGCGCCAATTTGTTTGTGGGTTAATTATGTATCGCATTTCATATGTGGCTATAGGGTTCTTGAATATTTGATCCGCCTTTGAGACACTATCAGTTCCTGATATTTGATTTTCTTGCAGTTTGGTTTTCGATTTCTTGCTTCAGCTCAGCTTCTCTCACTTTGCCCTAAAATATGGTATGTGTGTGTCTGTTTCTCATATTTGATTCGCATTCTGGATTGTTGAGATTGCCCCAATGCCTATATTATGCCCTACTGAGTACTGGGTTGGGTTCAATTTTTGTACTACTCTCAAAAGTTGAGAAATTTGAGTGATTCTTGGTTTTGGCTACAAAAATAATGGAAGCTTTTTTTGTTTTGGCTATTTGACTCACTGTGTGTTATCTTTGTTGCAGCTGCCTCTATCTTTACTCAAGACTGCACAAGGGCATCCGATGGTTAGGCCTTTTAGCTTTACGTCTGTCGTCTGGACTTGTTGAAAAACTCTTTTGATTCGCGCAACTGACGTTTGTTTCACTTATTGTAACAGCTTGTCGAACTGAAGAACGGTGAAACGTATAATGGGCATTTGGTTAATTGTGATACTTGGATGAACATCCACCTCCGTGAAGTCATTTGCACCTCTAAGGTAATATATACAATACAAGTTCACTACGAGTTCTATTTTGCGACTTAAAGTTGGTTTTGTTCTCATCGATTTTTGGTTGGGTGTTGATTCAGGACGGAGACCGGTTTTGGAGAATGCCTGAATGCTACATCCGTGGGAATACAATTAAGTACCTTCGTGTTCCTGATGAGGTGTGTTTTACACGCTTTAGCTTTTTCTAAAGTAGCTTCGCTGTTAACATATATGTTCTAAGCTTTTGAGATTCTTAGTTTTGATTCTCACTGTTCATGTACCACCCATCTATGTTTGTTGTGAGTATGCTTATCTGAAGGAGACATCTTGTATGGTGTTTGTCTGGTATTCAAATAGACCCTTTATTGATCAACCACTAAATTTCGCGATCATGTGGTAGATTTATACTTTTTCCTAAGACAAAGCCTAGTGTTGGTGCCTGATTCTTCAATATGTGAATAGCAACTGGCTGGTCGTTATTTATAAAAGCATGACAAATAAATCTGATTCTTGTCTGTCTAGATGAATATCTATTGGCTTTGCTCTTGTATGATTTATATAAGTTTTTTTTCATGCAAGATGTGTTTAAATTTGTTTTCTTACAAGTATAAGGCTCCTATCTCAAGCTTCCCCGTTCTATTTGTTCCAAGTTTTGCATGTAACTGTTTCCTGTTCCACTGATGTGCCACTGTGACTTGCAGGTGATAGATAAAGTTCAAGAAGAAACCAAGAGTCGCTCAGGTATTATTTACTTTTTTCAGTCGGAACTGAGAAAATTATCTGTTCTATACACCTTAATCTCGGAAACAGTAATGTTAGCAAAGACTAAAGAGAGCAATGCTACATGAACAAAATATTCATATTGTTTATTCAAAACAAACATCCTCTTAGGTATAACAAAGTAAATAAACAAACATCAACTAATAGTGCATTACTTGGTATCTAATAATTTGGTTCATTTGTTTAAAGCAGCATAAACTAATATCATCACCGATACCAATTATGGACTGTCCTAAGTTCTTTTTGTTACTATTTAGTCATCCCGAACTCTAACTGTCTTTGAACATCACATATCAGAAAAGAGGAATTTCTTGAAATTTGACGTTTCGTTTTGCTAATGAGCAATCACAGCTGTGAGAAATTGAAAATGTGGTTTGTTAATTGCTTTTTTCAGATAGGAGGCCACCTGGAGTACTGGGACGTGGTAGAGGGCGAGGTAGGGAGGACGGTCCTGGTAGCAGGCAAGCAAAGGGTGGAATCGGGCGTGGCCTAGACGATGGAGGCGCTAAAGGCCCTGGTGGTGGCCGCGGTAGAGGCGGGCCAGGTGGAAGAACAGGTGGAGGCAGAGGTAATACTTTTTTGGGAAAATTTCAGAAACTCTCTTTACATTGTTACAGTTTTGCAGAGTCTCCTTACGCTATTTTTATTCCAAAATTACTCCTCACGACTCAGTGTACACAATTGCAAAAACTCTCCTTATGCTATAGTGCAACAGTGCAATTATATAGAGAGATTTTGCAAAAGCTAGCAATAGTATATAAGAGTTCTTGCAATAAGAGTTCTTGCAATAAAAATTAGCATGGGGAGACTATCTGCAAAACAGTAACAATGCAAGAAGAGATCTTGCAATTTTCCCAACTTTTTTTTACCTTCGTTGTGTTCGGATGATGCGAACTAGAATTGTTGTTGGTTTTGCTCCATCGGACTTCTCATGTTCTTGCCTTTGTTGACAGCCGGAGGTCGGGGCCGAGGCTGACAGTCCAAGGAGGCATCAAAAGACGAGCTTTATAAGGGACGCGAAAGATAATCTTGGTAGAATTGTTGTGGTGGGAATTGAAACAAATATGATTGAGTTATGAACTTTCAGTAAAATGTGTGTAGCTAAGTACATGTTTGAATATAATTTTCAGGATTAGTTCCTTTTCTTTTTCCCATACAAAAGAAATGTGAAAAAAATCCTTCAAAACAGCACATGTTATATATCCCATTAAAGTCCCTGTTTAATGATAAAATTAATACATCATGCTTATATTAAAAATTAATTTATATTATTATAAAAGAAAGATAGTAATAATGTGTTACATATCATTGCACTTTTACACCAGCATGATGTGTGCTATGTTAGTGACAAGAATACATGTGTGAAATGTGTAATTTTTTTTAAAATGACAAAACTGCTATTAAAATCATTTTTTGTTACAGTTTAACTAGAAATTTAATCATACAAAATTTAGTTACTAAACAAATTTTTTTTAAATTTTATGTACAATTTTATATGTTTCAAAATAAATACATTTTGTTTTTCACAAAGGACATAATTGAGTATTGTAGTATTGAGCATTTTTCCAATTAAATTGTCTACTTCACATTTTCATGATAAATTAGCCAACCAAAAGTTATATTTTCATCACCAATAACTTAATACCAACACAATCGACATATTAGAGATTGGAACAAACTTCAATGCCCTGTTTCATGAACAATAACAAAAATAGCACCTACATAAAAGAGCAAGGTAGAGAGCACCATAGGTAAAAAAAGAAATCAAGTATTGAATCCAGATATTCTCCATAAAAACCTAAACTCCACACACTCTAACATAAGGCAATGCAAGTTTTTGCTCATCAATCAGGACAAAAACCAATGTTTAGCAAACATAAACTCTCAAGGAAACTTCAGCTTCACTTGGTTTAAAGACGGCTAGAAAATTCCAGCCATCAAGCCTGGAAATCTCAACTACCTAAATCATGTGCTCGGAGCAGCTTCTGCTTTGTCTTCCTGTTTTGGCTCTCCCGCCTTTACTGCATCATGTTCACCAGGATTGGCAACTTCGTCTGCAAGAGGAAAAATAAAGTATATCAGCTCAAGATAACACAAACAATCTAATAGTTCATCATGTAGATTGGTTAGCAAGACATTAGTACACTTCAATCCTGTCGTGATTTCCAAAGGCCAATGAATGCTAGATAAGATGGTTATTAATTAATACCCAAGTAGGGAATGTCACGAACACATAGATCTCAGTCAAATTATCTTAGATATATGGGCATTTTGACACTTGCACAATGGGCATAATTCATAACATATACAATACAAAATTCATAAAATTGTTACCTTCATCGTCACTCTCATCGAAGTCCTCTCCCACAGTATCGCCACCCATGCCACCAAGGCCTCCCATGCCACCCATCATGCTTTCCAAACCCCCCATGCCGCCCAAACCACCCATACCTCCCATACCTCCCATGCCACCCAAGCCGCCCATGCCACCCAAGCCCTCCATGCCTCCGAATTTCTGAAACAAACAATGTATATACAAAGTGAGCAACATTTTGGAAAAAAGGAAATAAAGACTGCAGGAGTAAATATATTATTATAGCATACCGAAAAGTCCATTCCACCCATATCCATGTCACCAGGACCGTCACCAGGACCTAACAAAAACAATAAGCAAAAGGTTCATTGTATTTCACGCGAAAACAGACAGCTGATCGATCAAAACAGTTTACCAAAACAAATTGCATACCGGTATCTTCATCTTCATCAGCCCATTTGTCCCAATCCACTTTCACAAAGTACGGAGCTTTTCCATCTCCGAGCA
>JAYMTP010005553.1:0-13213 GCA_036897365.1 Geranium brycei
AAGTTGGTTTGCGTCGAGAGGCGGAATCAATATTTTTGTGAAACATAGGATAGCACGTGATTGCATGAAACTCCTTGCTTAATTGATTGAGAATTACATGTATTGCCTAGCACCCATGGCGTTCCTCTTATCTGGTAAATTTCCTTATTTCAACTGCTTATTTTTATTTACCTGCCTATTTTACTTTATTGTCTAAATCACCTACTTAAATCATCATCTTTTTATTTCTCGCATAAATAACTAAAATTAATTGGTTCTTGTGGATTCGACCCTGCTTACCAGGTTAATTATTACTTGTAAACGACCGTGTACACTTGTGCTTATTCGTGAGCCCGCAGACCACTGTCTACGGGCCCAACACCCCATTATGTTTTTTTTTATCAAGACCATATTTAAGAAACCTAGAGTCACGTGATGTTAAATAATAAATGTTGTGTTTTTAGGAAAATGTTATGTTAATTATAATTGAGTGAAAATAATAAGTTAACGATAATACTTATTACAATTTTTTATTTATCAGAGTTACATGCAAAAAAATATATTGTATTTTTAATAATTTAACAGTAGTTAAATTATTTTGAGAAATATAGTGATAAAATTGAGAGTACGTAAAATACATTTACCACAATTAATTATAGTCAGTTCCCACATTATATGAATTGACAACTGTATCTTCAAATTTTAATTAAATCTACAAATTATGTCACTATGATTATGAGTTGTTTCCGGTGATACACTCCAACAAAACTCATTATCTCCATCCATATATACATCTCTTAGATTATTGTTGGTTTGTATTTGAGTTAAGAGATTTTTGTTTGTTTTTGTGTTTGAAATTTTTGTTTGGTTTTGAGATTTTTTTTATTTTGTTTTGGGGTTTAAAAATTTGGTTTGTTTTGAGTTTCAATTTGAAACAAACCAACAATAATTGTAGAGAGGAAGTCTCGTTGAGAAGATGTGATACTGATAGAAATAATGTGGAGAAATATTATTGATGTGTTTTATAATGTACAATAGACATCTATTTATAGAGTCAATAGGAAACCCTAATACACAATAGAAAATGAAACCCTAATATATGTGAGCTAACTCTAATGGGCCTATAATCTAAGAGGATAGCTTTTCCGGATGACATGATAGCTTTTTCGGCTGATGGGATTTACACGTGGAGTAGGCGGTGCATGAATTTCATCCTTTTTTCTCTTATGCATCATATTTACATTTGATGCATAAAAACTTTGAAAAGTTAAAGGGTAAGTGTTTCTATGCACTTGAGATTTTTAGTGCCTCAAGGCACAATTTTCATCGCTTGCCCTTTAAAGAAAATTTGTGGAAGAGGCAAACTTTTATGCGCTTAATGGAAATATCTTCCACCTACATATGGAAGAGATTAAATAGTCTTAAGATTATTGTTTTTGATAGAGGAAAATGTCTTCTTCCAAATGTTTGCATGTAATAGTTCAAGACTTGGTAGGGTTTTAAGTGTAGTGTGTACCAATTGTACACACCACATTTTGGTCATTTTTTATGATTTTAGTGTAACTTAAATCCGAGTAAGGCCTTAAGTGTGGTGTGTACCCTGTACACACCACAATTGAGTCTGTCAATCTGGGCTCAGTCTAGCCCTACAGGTGGTGTGGTGACATTCCCACACCACAAATGTGTATATTTGATGTGTTCATGGCAAGTGTGCAGGTTTTAAGCAGAAAAGAAGACCGGGAAAGCGAAAAAAAGAGGAAGAAAATCGAAACCCGAGGAGGTAAGTTCCAGTTTTCTTATATTGAAAATATGAATTGCCATGTAGATAAGGATGTTAGGGATTGCATGTTAGGTAGGATCGTTGGCATGACTTAAAGTGATATTGCTTGATTGATAAGGATTAAAGTTTTATTGAGTCGGGTGATTAATTCCTGATGATGATATTGCTACTTGACCTGAATGTTGATTGTGCATGATCAGTTATATAGGGTCAGCTAATTCATGTAAATGACTTCACATGAGAAAGTGTATGTCTACTTTTGATATGGTTTTTACTTAAACTGTTGCACATTCTGAAACACTGTTTGCATCCCCCTGATGTTTCGTGGTTAGAACTAGTGGTTCGACCACACTCGACTTCGGGCCAAGGACTAGTGACCATGGGAGAAAATCCGTAAGCCATCATTGGACCGATTGAGCCAAAAGTCTACCATATACTCTAATCCTTAGTACCCTTTCGAGCCAAAAAGCCGATTTTAATGTCCCTACACTACAAGCTTATGTGCCCTTTCTTTCTTGTATCCAACGCATGTTTGAACCCGTGCATCAAACCGCTTAGTTGCTTCATTGAGCGTGAGTTAACATGATGGGTTTGCTAGAACTATGTATAGGAATGAATTGCACAAATACAGTTGGAAAAATTGACTTGACTTTGATTTAAGAACCACAACGGTTCAAGGAAAAGGTTTTACTACCTTTACTTTGTTCATACGAATTGCACTTGGGTTTGGGAACAAAAAAAGGGAAAAAAAGAAAAGGAAAAGGAAAAAAAGTATGAGAAATAAAACCCCAAGTCCAAGCATCCGAGTTACAAGAAAAAGCGAACAAACTATGCTTACAAATGAATTTGCAAAAGTAAACAATTTAAAAAAATAAAAGCCATTTTTCATGTGCACGAAAGGGGGAATGGGTTGAGTGAGATGAGGGGTAGAAAATATTTCAGGAGAAGACTTCAATCGAGGAGAGAATTTGTAATGGGGATTGGTGAGGAAGCAACTTTGTGGTTATGCACCCCAAGTACACCGTTTTGATCATCGAAAATATCCACCCGAGCCTAAGCCCAACATTACAAGCCGAGAACAAGTCCTACACAAATGGATTCGCTCACGGCACTAGTCAAGAGATCAATGGGATCATGTCTAACTACTAGCCTATAAACACCAAAGCAGCAGAGGCAAGGGACCTTAGTGGTGCAACATGTGCAAAGGTGGGTGCTGGTTGAGGTATTGATTCAGTGAAAATTGTACAACGTGCATTGTCACATACTTTGTTATTTATATGCTTTCATGAGCCTATATGCCTATTTATGCACAGTTGAATTTCCGTGTTGGTAGTTATGAGGGAATTTGTCGTCGTAAGCGCTCAAGAAAATTTTATGAATTAAACAATGCAATGTCATGAAAGTCTACCTTGAGTCTTGGAATAAAGTGCGTACTTTTTCGAGTTGGGGGCTCTTTCCTACAAAACCCTCGGGAGAAGACCGAGCTCCCCCTACGGAGTTAACTTCGGGGTTCGCACCTCGGTGCATACTCGGCCAATTCTGCACTTGATTTTTATTTCTTATCAAGGACGATAAGGCTTTAAGTGTAGGGTGTTGATGTGGGTCCATTCGGTGCCTATATCGACACCTATTTACCCATATTTAGTGCCTAATTTCCCTCGTATCGGGCTTAAAGAGCCCCAATTGTGTCACTTTACGCCTTCCAGTATATTTGGTGCATATGTGCAGAAAACATGTGAAAATGGACTAGAATCGCAGCAGAATTTTTCAAAGAGCACAACTTCCTCATATTTAATCCGACGTGACCCAAAGTTATATCAAATCGAAGATAACCCGATGATCTATAACTCTCTAGAAGAAAGTTTTCTCTAATTCTCATGGGACGAAGCTCAAAAATGCATTCAAATGCAGCACCAAAACAAAAAAATTTGCAATTTCAGAATTGCAGACTAGCTGGCTTGCAAGTGTCATAACTTCCACATTCGAAATCCAAATCAAGCAAACGTTATGTCTAAATTGAAGAAGACGAAAAGAGATACAATTCTCGTGAATAAAGTTTTTGCATTGGAGGTCTAGAAGAGGGCGAAAACGATCTTGTGACGATTGTCACATGAAAAACTCAAAAAGTTAGAAACTTGTGACGATGGTGTGACGGTAATGTGACGAACTTCACATGACATGTGACAATCGTCACATCGACCGTCACAGGCCCAAAATCAGCTGTAAAACGCGTATAAACCCGAAATTTAGACCAAAAGTTGGGGATCTCTCTCATTTTTGACGTAGTTCTCGATATCTAGCGCCCCCGACTAACCCAGCTCTACTTCAGGACGATTTTGGGGAATTCCAATCTCCATTATTCCATCTCCTATCGATTTCAACAAGGAGACAAGAAATCATCACAGGCAAACCAGTTGAGGATCACATGAGTCTCCAACTCCATCTGGAGTTTAGGGTTTGATTGTTTTCCTCTCTTCTTGAATTGATTTGTAATTGATGAATTCTCTTTTAAGCACCATGGTTATAGGCTAAAAACCCTTAGCCATGGGTGTTAGACCTTGTGACGATTTATGGTTATGATGAGTTTTGATTTTTGTTATTCAATGCATATGAAATTGATCATGCTTTGTGTGAATTTGTACGTGTTAAACTGATCATTTGATATTTATAATCTAAGTTCGAAATCAGCTCCGAGAGGTGTGGTTGAGAACGGATCTAAGTAGGGTCGAGAGGTCGGTCTCTTAGAGTCGATGTCTCGGTTCGAAATTGTTGGACTTAAGGTTGTTGAAGACCGGTTGTAAGAAATCCCGAGAGGGTCATCGATATGATATTAGGCATTGCCCAAGGTCGGGAGACGAGTAATGTAATCAAAACATAGGCCATTTTTATGCATGCTTGATTAACTGATTATTGAACTTAGATTGGCTTTAAGTCGTCGGTTTATCACCCGTGGTTGCTAGTTTAATTGTTGAATTTCACCGTCACACTCATTATCCCTGCAGTAATCTATAACTAACCATATTTTAATTTCATTAGTCCATAATTACAAACACCAAAAATTTGAGTTGTTTATTTTATTTTATTTTTATTTTCGAAAATATAACTTTAATTAGCCAAATAAGCGACCCTATTTTGGTCCCTATGAATTCGACCCGGATTTCAGCCGGAATATAAATTTACTTGATAACGATCGCGTCTGGTGCGCGAAGCCTTGAGGTGTGCGCGGTGCGTGCGCGCTTCTCGGCCCATCATTCTTGTAATTCAATAGCTCACGAATTAGCTAAAAATGTTTAAACTAGCAGTAGTTGAGATCATGGTGCGGGGTCTATCTCACCAAACGTTGTTTTAGCTGTCCGGCTTGATGCCGGGTTAGTTAATTAATTAATAAATAACACGTGTTTTCCTTAAAAAAAAGTCCAATATCCGAGTTTTCTTTTCATTCTTGAAGTCAAATTACTTTTTTTTATTTTATTTTCTAATATTTGTTAGGTCGATAATTTTTTATTCTTTTCGTTTTGCTCAAGAAAAGAGAGAAAAAAGCAGCGAGCGACCGAGGTTTTCATAATTTCGAGTATTTTCTCGTAATACCGAGCGACAAACTCCAGAGTTTCTCTCTGCTGAAACTTGAACCTGTAAATCATGGCCGCTTTGGATTACCTCGACAAGCTGCGCAACTCTCACCCAGAGCTCGCCGAATGGTACAATTCTCTTGCAGATCTGTATCAGAAGAAGCTATGGCACCAGCTCACTCTCAAGCTCGAGCAATTTGTTACTCTCTCCGTTTTCCAGGTATACTCAAGCCCTATTCGCTGCCAATTTTGACGCCCATGTGGGTTTGAGCAAGTTTGTTATCGTATTTGGGTTTTTGATGATTAGGGTTTTGTAAATCTTCAACAGTTTGGAGATTGATGTGGGTATTGGCGTTTTTGTGGAAATTAGGGTTCCTAGGTAGTTACTATTGGGAGGTTTAGAGGTTTGTGGTTTTTAGGTGTGGTTGATGTTATTTAGTGCCCGTTTAGTTTCTGAGTTCATGGTGGAATTGAGAGAAATAAAGTTTTGGAATTTTTGCTTGTTCAGATACAAATGATTGTGATAGTGTTTTTATGTCGGGTGAAGCTCTAGGAATGACGATGATTGGACATAGGAGGTTTCTTGTATATTTTTTTTCCATGCCTACTTGTTAAGTTTTTGAGAATTTGTTCTGTAATTAAGAGCAACAATTTTATCTTTGGAATTAAAAGAGTACGTTTTGTTTATATTCGTTTAAATGTACTGTTTTAGGTTGCATGTTATGAATACTTCAATTTTCCTAATGGAGGGATGGTTGTTTTTTCTGTTACTAAACCCAAATAGTGAAATTTTTTAAGAATCAGAACTTTTAATGTAATATGCTCTCCTAATCACACCTCCTTTGTTGATGAGGTGGAGAGTTCTTTGTTACCTCGACATGCCTTTCGGACATGTTATTATTTAATTTATAGATTGGATAGATGTCGGGTTTGTATGGACATATGGTAGATTGGGAGTATATGATTCATGAAACCTAAAGCTATCAGACCAAGAGTAGAGACTTTGAAGTCATTAGCTTCTTGCATGTAGCTTGAAGTTGAAATAGATTTAGAAACTTTAGGCCCTTCTCACGTGCAATTTCGGAGGATTGTTCCACATTCTCTATGAATAAATCTTCTGTCAAATAATGCTAACTATTTTGTTAATTAAGTATGCCCATCAGGGCTTAGCCTAGTGTTCATGGAGGGGATTCCCATTTACATAAACTATCCAAACACAACTGTAGTTTTCTGATTTTTCTTTGGCATCAAATATATGTTACTTCCTGGATACTAGGTGTTTGAGAGGGATTGTCATGATTGTATATCTTCTGGACAATTTGTAGTGTGTTTTGTGCCTATTTTTTCTCTCCCCTTCCGTTAATTTTGGCTCTTTATACTGTAGAGATCTAGAAGGTAGATAAGTCTAAGATCCTCTTACAATTTCACTGGCCTTGGATATTTTAGCTAGGAAGAAAAGTAGATTATTTTCTGTTGGTCGTGATCATATCTGAATCCTTCTGTTGCAAGCTGCAAAGATGTGGGTTCGTAATTTTGGCCATTTTGTCTTGAAAAATCGAATTAGATGGATGACCATAAGAAATATGAGTTGTAATGGATATAGCTTCCTTTCAAATAATTTATTGACTTTCACTGCATACAACCCCAGTATCAGCTGATGCTGGAATTTTATCTGTTTGCTTATGTGCCTATTATTTGCATGTATATAGTGACATGACTTCCTCCTTTCCTTGTGATTTGTGAATACGTAATGTTGCTTTTCCCTTGACCTAGAAGATTTATCTACACATGCATATGCTTTTTATTTTTTGTTTATCTAATACTTGTTTTTTCTTTCTATTCAGACTGGCGACACATTGATAGAGCTATATCATAATTTCATCAGTGATTTCGAGACAAAGATCAATCTTCTCAAGCTTGCACATTTTGCCGTCATAGTCTCTCGGCAGTATGCAGAGAAGGAAGCTGGCATAAGCTATCTTGAGGGGGTGATTGAAAAGCTTGTTGCTACTAGAGAGCAGCGTGTAGAGGAGCCAATCCTTTACATCAAGATGCAAATAGCTATTTTCAAGCTTGAGCAAGGAGAGCAAAAAGAATGCAAGAAACTTTTGGACGATGGAAAGAGTACACTTGATAGTATGACAGATATTGATCCTTCGGTGTATTCCAACTACTACTGGGTTTCATCTCAATTTTATAAGGTCCGCCAGGAGTTTGCTGAGTTCTATAAAAGTGCTCTTCTGTACCTGGCATACACATCTGTGGAATCTCTATCAGATTCATTTAAGCTGGTAAGTTCTGTATTTCTGTGGAGTCTTAAATATGACTCATCCTCTCTGAGACTAATATATCAATGTCTGTAGTTGTTTGACACATCAAATTATTGTTGATGCGAAATTTCTTATTGTAACCCTGGACTTATGGTTTGCCTAGTCATACAACTAGATTACTGTCAATGAATCTAGTAAAATACTAAAATATATTCCTATATGTGACATTTAAAATCTTTGAAATCAATTGATGCCAGTTAGTTTCTGAAATAAATTTCTCAATGCTTGACTATGACCAGTAATGCATTCCCTTTATTTGGCTGAGAAGCTCCATTGAACCACTCATTTTTAATCCTGGCAGTTTTTTTATCAAGCAGACAAATCTCATTGGCAACTACTTTAACTGAACTGACTTTGTTTTGACGGGCAACTTTGTTGAACTGATTTAGCTTGCAACTTATCTGAGGTTTGCCTCATTCTCACTGTCTAAGAATGTGAAGTGGCCTAAATGTTGACCCATGCTTGTTTTACTCATTTGACGGCCGATGTAATTGTTTTTGAGTTGACTTATTAGCCTCAGAATGCACCCAGAAGTCTCAACTTATAAGTTGCTTAGAAGCTGTAAACAAAAAGTCCGGGGTGTGCAACTTCTCATTCTCCCACTTATAAGCCATGAAAAGGCTAGTTTGACCAAGAAAATACTACTGGCAACTTAC
This sequence comes from Geranium brycei, assembly GCA_036897365.1. Taxonomy (NCBI): domain Eukaryota; kingdom Viridiplantae; phylum Streptophyta; class Magnoliopsida; order Geraniales; family Geraniaceae; genus Geranium; species Geranium brycei. The sequence goes on from JAYMTP010005553.1 coordinate 8,315, forward strand.
TCGTTCACCTGCTTATAAGTTATTTTAGAAGTCACTTCAAACATTCTCCAAGTGCTGTTGTAATAGCATCTTGAAGCTCTTTCCCTCACTGTAACTTTGCAACTGGTATCATTAGAAGTCAGTACTATATATCTGATCCACCTACATCTCTCTATTCACTCCATTTGTATCTTCTCCTTTTTACTGTTCTTGTTCCCTAACATTTTATGTTGACAGTACAACATGTTTTTGTCATGTTATAGGATCTGGCCTTTGACCTGTCCCTTTCTGCACTACTGGGAGATAACATTTACAACTTTGGAGAACTTCTTGCTCATCCTATTGTAAGAATATGTTAATGATTTTTTTTCTTTTCATTCATTTCCCCGTATTTGAATTTGTATTATTTGTAGGAGTATCATGCTAACTGCTGGTCTAATATTTTCTTTCATTCAGTTGCACTTGTTTTTTTTTCCATTTACATCATGTCATTATAGGCGTGCTAAAGTTAGTTAACCTAATAAAAGCATGTTCCATCTAGGGTGTGGATATGTTATGTCTAAATTTCCACCTGTAATTCTTCTAGTGAAGGACTGAGCCTATGTCTTATGAATACTACCGTTTCTCTTATTATTAGCTCAATTATGAACTAGGAATTGCAAGTGTGTCAAAATATATTATGAGGTTGGTGGAAATACCCTATAATAACCATTTTGAATTGGGTTTACTTTACCATAAGCCCATACAAGTATAATATTTTATTAGTCTTTTCCTTGTAGCCTCATTTAGGCACATCCTTAAGATAGGCTAAACGTTGATAGTTTGAGTTAAAAGGTAGATGACGTGGATATAATTTTATTCTGGATTATGAACCTGCATATTTATCTATTTTATTGGTATAAACAAAACATGAGTTCCCGTTGCTGTATTTTTGTCAGTGTTATATTTGTGTTGTGCTGTAGCTCTGGAAGTTACATGACATCACTTCCTAGTCTTATCGTCTGCGTGTCTGACCTGTGCTCATGACCAGCATTTCTGCTATTTACATATGGTTCATAGATTTTCGATGCATTTTCACAAAGTTTCATCTCATAATAGGATGCAGCACTAGCAAGCAGGTAAATGTTACTATTTAGGATTTTACTGAGAAATGACATCTGTCAATGATTGCAGATAAAGAGTCTTCTTGGGACAAAGGTTGAGTGGCTGTACTATATTCTCCAAGCATTTAATGCAGGTGATCTGGTTCGTTATCAAGAATTATGCCGTGTGCACAATGCTGCTCTGAGCGCTCAACCAGCATTAGTTGCGAATGAGAAGAAGTTATTGGAGAAGATCAACATTCTCTGCCTGATGGAAATTATTTTCAGGTATGGATGTGTAAGCAGTGTATTATTATTTGTAGCCAGCTTGGACCAGAGTTAATTTATATTGTTATTTTTCTGTAAGTTAACTTGCCTGTTTTTTTTTCAGCCGGCCATCTGAGGATCGAACTATTCCATTGAATATCATTGCAGAGCGCACAAAACTTTCTATAGAGGATGTGGAGCACCTCCTCATGAAGAGCCTTTCTGTAAGTTCTTATGCTCTTGAAATCTAATAAGGAAAAAGATACCCCTTCTGTCCCCAAAATGTGTTCTATCTGACCATCTACAAAAATTAAGGATTCCAACTGACCCTCAGCTTCCATATGTTGGTACCAGAGGCTCGATTGGCTTGGCTCTTGTTATCTTTTATATTTAATGATAAGTCTACGAAAGTAAGCAATATTTGGTTACAAGTCTTTATGCCTCATATTTGGTTTTGAATAATCTTTTTAAAAAAGAGATGAGTATTTCACTTTTAGGTAAGATGCGACATTGAAAATATGGTACACAATTACCATCTGAAATCAAATTAATTACTAATTTATTTATTTGTGAAAGGGTCATTATACAACTTATTAGAACAGATCAAATGAGACCTGAATTGTAATAACTAACTTCTGGTGAGATATTGTAGTTAATTTATGTTTAATTAACTAAGTAAAGTAGGAAGAGAATTCTTATTTTAGGACTTCCTTTTTCAGAGAGGAAGTAGAACACTTTGGGATGTGTAGAGTATTTAACTGTCTTTAGTAGTCTACTATTCTTTATTTCTTTCATGAGCTAACTTCTTTTTTGGCAATGTAAGTAGCATGGCACATTGCAACAATGCAAAGTAGTTTTGTCCTTGTAATGGTCACGTATGATAAGACATTTTTGACGTGTGATTATCCAATAAATATTACTTCTGAGATGTGTTCAGTATTCATAGAGCAATGTTAATGTGCAACCTAGCATGTTGAAGTGCACTCATTTTGAAATTAATTAGAATTCTCTTCACGTTCTCCTCATTCTTGCTCTCTTAGATGCACAAATTTCCATGTATGTCCAATCTAACAGTATGACCGTCCTGTGTTTTGCTCATTAGTATCTGGAATTTCTTTGATGGCATGGATCTAGTATGTGGTTTAAAAATCTGTATATATTTTTAAATGTAAAAAGAACCATTTTCGTGGGGCATGTATTAGAGTGGACAACCAAAGGTTACTCAGTTCCTGTTTAACAAGATTTCAAAGATATCCTAGGTTCATTTTCAACTAATATCTTTCTGTTTGATCTACTTGACTTTAAACTAATTGATTTGGTTTCTTTCTTATGCAAGATGGATAGTAACCCTAATTTTCCTTGAAGAGTGCAATATGGGAAAGAATAAGTGCATATTTAGATTATTTTGCATGAAAATAATGTATTTACTGCATCATATATGTTAGACTGTGCTGTGAATGTTAGCTGTGTTTAGAAGTTTTATTTACTCGAACCTATACTATCCTTTGGTTGTAAACTGTCAAATTTTGATGCAGGTTCATCTTATCGAAGGTATTATCGATCAAGTGGAGGGAACCGTGTATGTTTCTTGGGTGCAGCCAAGAGTTCTTGGAATTCCACAGATTAAGTCCCTGCATAATCGGCTGGACAGTTGGTTGGACAAAGTACACAGTGCCTTATTATCTATCGAAGCAGAAACACCTGATCTCATTGCAGCTTGAAATTTTTGTTTCTTGATTTACTTCCTTGCATGTCGTGAGGTCTTCTCAACCCTAGAAGAAAGAAAAGAAGAGAGATGCTAGTGTGGGTAACAAGAGAGTCATTTCGGCAGCTCCTTTCTCTGCTTCATTTTGTACGTCTTGGATCATTATTCCCCGGGATAGAGCAGTCTCTTGTATTTTTACCTTCTGGGGTTGTCAGTTTATCATTTTCCCTTAGACTCTATCAAGTTGAAATACAGCCGTTTGACTCTTTAGATTTGGTCATTAAACCACAAAAACTGAAATTTGCAATCATATTTTGTCACTTTTATATGACTGAATAGCTTTACTACTTTACTGATAAAAACATTCAGGTCCTGTCATTCTGGTAAAAGATTTTGTGGAATTCATAATTTATACCTGGGCATCTTTTATGCTACATGAAACTTTTTATAAATTTAATAAGTTGACTTCAATATAATATTGTTTTAAAAAATGTTCTCTTTTTGATCAGCAGTAATTGTTTTTTTATTGATTTAAAAAAACTTAAAAACAGAATAGGAAAAGAGAAGAGAGTAAAAACCTGAAAGCAAAATAAACTCAAGGGGTAATTATAGATCAGCAAAATAAACTCATTGGTTTGTAAAAAGTCAAAAATACCCCTGATATACAATTTTCAATTTTATATAATTATTGAGATAATTGTGAAATTACTCTTTTACCCCTAATTAAATAATAAACTTAACTAATACATTGAGGGCAAGATAGTCTTTACAAATAAACAAATAAAAGAATTAGCTTTTTTAAATAACCTATGAAATACCAATCATACCCCTCTCTTTTAAGCCTACCTATACACTCTTTCTAAAACCTAATCAATCTCTAAAATAGTCATCGCCTCCAATTCCCAACTCCACCACGAATCAGGTGTGGAGGATTTGTTTCGGCCATGACCGCCGGCTGGAACGCCCAAAAATCGAGACGTGGACGCACGGCGGTTCGTGGCCATCCGGTGCACGAGCGGGCGACACGTGTGCACCGTCCTTGACGAGATTGCTCGAGCAGTCGCCGGAAGTCGACACTGGAACCCATTGGCGGGGCCAGCGGAACGTCGCCGGAAGTCCCCTCCCTCTTTCTTGACTTCGCCCAAATCGATTTTTGCACAGATCTGACGATTTTAGCACAGATCCTTCCGGCGAAACCTGATTATTCCGGCGAAGTGGCGACCTCATCGATTTCGATCCATCGAGGAACAAAGTAGTCGGAGGCTCACTCATCTTTCCTGGGCTCGGCCACAACGAAGGAGGAGGGGAGGGTGGATTTCGAATACGATTTCTAACGCCTACAAATATTGGTCAGAGGTTGAAGAAAGAGATGAAATTTTAGATCTGCAAACTTTTTGAATTTATGAAATATGAAAGAATATGGTTTTTTAATAAAGAATATGGTTATTTCAGATTGAAGAAAGAATATAGTTTTGAAAAAAGAATATGGTTATTTTATATTGAAGAAATAATATGGTTATTTCAGATTGAAGAAAGAACATAGTTTTGAAAAAAGAATATGGTTTTTGAATTTATGCAAATACGCCTGTTATTTCAGATCTGTAAAAGTTTTGAATTTCTGATATATGGTTGAAAATAGATTGATTTTGTTAGTATCGTCTCTTATAATTAATTTCATTAGATCTGTAAGCTTTGTGAGTTTGTTTGAGAGAGATGGAAGTTGTAAAAAGAGGTGACCAGAAGTTGAAGAAAGAAGGTGAGAAGAGGTCGAAGAGAGAATGTGAGAGTGAAAAGATGTTGAAGAAAGAGGACATTCATTTTACTGTTTATTTTTAATTCTTTAATTTTTCTTATAATGTTTATTTG
>JAYMTP010005554.1:0-13213 GCA_036897365.1 Geranium brycei
ATGAAATAAATAATTAAAAACAAATTTCTATATTATTACTTTTTTAAAAAAAAGTTTTTTCGAAAAAACATTAAAAATAAAAATCTAATTTGGACAACGTTTTTTATTTTTAATATTTTTTAAAAAATTAAAAAAATAATAATAATATTCAAATCAGTTTTTATTATTTATTCCAAAAAAAATATTTTTTTTAAAAAAAGTTAAAAAAATAATATATTTTTATTTTTTAAATACAGTGGTATTATTTGAAAATTAAACAGTATATTTTTCATCTATTTTAACGGAGTTAGGGTAAAATGACACATAAAAATAATTCTCGCATTGAAGTGACACTCAAAAAAATTCGCCGAAGTAACATGAAAATGTGTCAAATTTCATCATAGTGAACATGAATTATCCCTTAAAATTATAGTCACTTGAAAGCCTGCGCGAGTCTAGATCTGTTGACAACAATTTCCTTTTCTGCAAAAAATTTGACGACACCGAGCACAACCCATTTCAAAAGACATGAATTTTAGATGTAAGAACCATCGAATCGAGATATAGCTCTGGTTCTTCTTGGCGGCTGAACCGTGCAAGAAAACTGGCCCGAGCCATTGAAGACAGTACTTGATGTTGCAACAGCCATGAGTCACTTGTTCTTCTTCACAACCTGGTTTTGGTGCGTACTAAGTTGGTGTAAGAGATCAAAAACAGGTTGTGGGAGGTGTCAAGTAGGGCCAAGAAAATCTGGGGAGCTCATAGACTGTGAACCAATGGGCATTGGGAAGTTGATCTCCACCCACACATTTTTTGCTTCCGCCACGTGGACCAGCGAGTCCTTTTCACTATCAAACTTTAATAACATGTCAAATACAACAAATTGCGATAATTAATTAAAAAATAAATTGAATTTAACAATTATTCAAATATTAACATAAGATTAATCAAAAAATTTATCGAAAAAATTGAGGATTTTTAAAACACAAATTTTATTAGATAAGTGAGATTAATCCGAAACCTATATTATATATCTCCCTTATTTTAAAATCCCAACGGAAACGATCTACAATTGAGGAACTGGAATTGAAATTAGCCGAAACACACGAGCTTGCTAATTTTAGCGACCGTTGATTGAGTAAAATATTTCTGAAAACATAAAATAAAGTTATGTGTGAAATTTCACGAAGTGACACGTGGCAGTAAGTTGCGGTTCTTCCTCAGTCGAGCCGTTGCAATCGTCACAAATCCATCTCCAGAACAGAGCAAAACACTATATCTGCTACGCTCTCGCGGAACCGCCATAGCCACCAAGATCTTATTTTCTCCAAAACCCAGATCTCGCATGGCCAATCTCTTCTCCACCTCCGTCAGGCCTCGCTCCCTCGCCTTCCACACCTTCACTTTCCCCAATCCGAACCCAAAATCGAGGAGGAGGCTCAATTTCGGGCTGTTTCCGTTCAAGCCGAGGCCGAGCGCTCGGATCTCCGCCTCTCGCGGTGGCGAGGAGCTGGAAATCGTCTCCATTTCCGGTATGGGTTTCGTTTTCTCTGCCCTTTTCTTTTCTCCGTTTGGTTTCTCGGAAAATCGCGTGAATTTTGTGATTTTGTGGTTTTGGTTTTGGTTTTGATTTGGGTGTTGTTGTTTTGTGCTAGAGTGTGTGGATGGGAGTGTGGTGTTTAGGTTTGGGGATGCGAGGGAGATCGAGGAGGAGAGGGTCAGAATTGCTGCTGAGGGTGTGAAGGAATGTGAGGAAATTGGGGTTATTGATGATGAGATTGATAGTGTCACTGATGGGCTTGTTGAATCTGGCTCATTGGTGATGGGGAGGATTGATCTTGTTGATGAGAGTGTTGGTGTTAGGGTTAGCGAGGCTGTGGAGGGAAAAAATGGCGGTGGATTGGAATTGAGTGAAGCAATGTTGGAGGGAAGTTTACATTTAGAGCAAGGTTTTGTTGATAATGTGGTGGAATGTGAAACATTGTTAATTGATAGTGTGGGTTTAGAGAAAGGCTTTGTTGATAATGATAGTGTTAATGGCGGTGAACTTGACGGTGGACTGAAATTGAGTGAAACGTTGTCGAATGATTCTGTAGGTTTAGGGACAGGTATTGTTGACAAGGAAAATGTTAATAGTACCGAAGAGGTGGAAGGTGAGAGTGATCGTGGATTGGTATGGAGTGAATCATTGTTAGAAGAGATTGTACTTGTAGAGGAAGGTTCTAGTAAGATGGGAGATGTGGTGGAAGGTGAGAGTGATCATGAAATTTTGTTGGGAGCGAGTGGAGATTTAGTGAAAGGTTATGTTGAGAATAGCGCAAGTGATGTGGTGGAAGATGAAAGTGATCGTTTATTGGAATTGAATGAAGCATTTCATGAAGCAAGTGTAAATATAGAGGAAGGTTATGCTGAGATCATCGGAAGTGGAAGTGATCATTCGTTGGAATTGAGTGAAACATTGCCAGAAGTGAATGTGAATATAGCGGAAAGTTATGTTGAGAACATTGCAAGTGGAATTGATTGTGCATTGGAATTGAGTGAAACAATGCCAGAAGCAAGCATAGATGTAGAGGAAAGTCATGTTGAGATCACGGGAAGTAATGTGACGGAAGGTGGTGAAAGTGATCGTTCTTTGGAATTGAGTGAAAGGATGCCAGAAGCGAGTCTAGATATAGAGGAAGGTCATGTTGTGATGGAAGTGCCCGGAACTCTAGAAAACAATCTCAAATTAGAGGAACTCCGTGCTGAAGATGAGAACGAGCAAGTGGCCAAGCTTCACGATATCGTAGAAGTGGAAAGCAGTGGTGTCCCGAATGGGAATTACGAAAGCAATGCTGAAGATAATGGTGTTTCCACTTCGACCCTTGCTTCAGACTTAGATACGGTCAACCAAGAAGTCAAGGGGGATGAGTTTGTTACTCGATCGACTTGTCTCGAGCCTATGGATGCAACTGACATGCATGATAGCTACGAATCCGTTGGAAAAGTTAAGGAGAATGCTAATGTAGAAGCTCCACAACATTCCGGGGTTGCTGTAAATATCAATGTGGAGACAGATGAAAGCCGTTTGATTGAAGTAATGGTTATTTCAGATACATTAGAGGCCAAACCAATTATTGACGAGCCTGTTGAAACAGAAGAAGTAACGAGCTTGGAAATGGTTAGCCCCGATTCAACTTTAATTGAACATGAGTTGTTTTTTCAGTTTATACATGTGATATTGTGATTAATTGTTTCACGTTGGAGCACCTCAGGTGATATGTTGTTCTTGTTGTTACTAGTTAGATGCTAGCGCACTTTCATCAAATAGCGTAGAAACTATAGCTAAGGATGACGTGCAAAGCACTGATATTGCAGAGGAGTCGATTCACAACCCGCTAGAACTCCAACCAGCTTCTTTGATAAGGTACGCCTCTTTATAGTTTAAATACCCAAAATTCCAATTAAGGCAAAGCCAAAACTTGTATGCATAGACTTGTAGAAAATATTGATGCCATTACAGTAACATCTATAACTTCATATTTGAATAGGGAGGAAGTCTCAACAACTGGACTTTTCCTATCTTCCGGAGCAGCTTTATTTCCGGTTGCATCTAAGGTACCACCACGCTAAGGCTCATAAACCCAGATGACTTTGTGAGTTGATGAATATGTTTTGTCATTGAAATCTTTCTCGTGACCAATGTCCATGTTGTACTTCATTTTCTTAATTTCTTTTTGCTCTATTGTTAGTGATATATTTCAGGGAAAATGGCAAAATGGTGTTTACACTATCACACTTTTGCAAGAGGGTGTTGTGTACTTTGTTAATGGCAAAAAAGTGCTGTGAACTTCAATTTTTTGTGCAAAATGTGTATATTTGTACAAAAATGACAAAATTGCCCCTGAAATTAAGAATTTCATAAAATAAAAGTAAAAAATTTAAAAAGTTTTTATGAAAATATTTTTTAACTTGTATAACCAAATTTTGTAATTTAATTTTTTAGTTTATTGTTAGTGATATATTTTATGCCACAAAGATCTTAACGGATGTGCCATACCTGTGTGCTTTTGACTTGATTTCCTGTTATGTGATGTTTTAGCATGGACACTCAAGTAAGTTTATCCAAAAAATAATGATTTCCAGGCATTGACCGGTCGGGAAGATGCCTATTTTGTTGCTTCCCAGGACTGGCTAGGTGTTGCTGATGGAGTCAGCGAGTGGTCTCTAGAAGGTATATTTTTACGGTTTATAGTTTTGTTTAAAGAATCCAAGTTCCTTTTTGATAAACTATGTTCACTGGTAACTTGTCATTTTAATTGTTACTCTCCAGGGATTAATGTGGGGTCTTACGCCCGAGAACTGATGGAAAACTGTGAGAAGATTGTGTCGGATAGCGAAAGCGTTCAAATAACTAATCCAGTGGAAGTTCTGAGCAGAAGTGTTTCAGACACAGAATCTCATGGGTCGTCTACTGCTTTAGTTGCTTTCTTCAACGGTCAGGTACTGTATAAGGATAAGTATTAGCTTGCCTTGAGATGTTTTTCCAGTTCCGTGCTGTTATAAATCTGTGTATCTATACACCTCTTGGCTTCATTTTGACGTCTCACACCGAGATGCACACATTTACCTCTATCATACATGGTCCAATTATTCGCAGTCAATTTGCAAGAACTTTACGATTAGCTGTTTTTGTTAATTCCATAGACTATGAAGAACAGTCATTAATTTCAATTATAACGTCAATACCTCTTATATGCATTAAGATTTAAGAGTTTTGAGTCGTTGGTAGGTTCTCCGAGTGGCTAATATTGGAGACTCGGGATTCATCATAGTAAGAAATGAGACTGTTTTCAGAAGTTCTTCCCCAATGGTTCACGGGATCAATTTTCCGATTCATATTCAGAAAGGCGATGATCCTTCAGAACTTATAGAGGTATGTTTTACAGAATCAAATGCTCAATGTGTTTTTTAGATCTCTTTTTAGCTCTATGCTGAAATATCAAGTTACCGATAAAAACAGTGGAAGAGAGTGATGCATAACTATGTTGAAAAACATCTTGTCTAGGAATATGAAATTGACTTGTCCGAAGATGACATCATCGTCATTGCAACGGATGGCCTTTTTGACAACCTATACGAGGAAGAAATAGCTTCCATCGCCTCCAAGTCAGTGCAAGCTGGTTTGGAACCTCAGGTATTTTCCATATCCTGAGCTTTTACGCTCCTAGCTGAACGATTACTACACTACTACAATGGACAACATACGTCTTAGTAGTCTATTCTATTCCTCATATCACTTCAAGAAAAGCGTTTTATGCACATAACGAATTGTGATGCACATATAAGCTTCAGCTCTAGGCCGAGTTAAGAACTAGCATGTTTTAAAGAAGGGAAAATAATGAAAAAGTGTGCAAAATGTATGTATTTGCACAAAAATGATGAAATTGCCCTTAAAATTAAGAATATTTTTAAAAGTAATTCTTAATTTCAGGGACAATTTCGTCATTTTATACAAATACATACATTCTACACAAAAAATCAAAGAACTTTTTTGCCATTAACAAATACACAACACCCTCTTGCAAAAGTGTGATAGTATACAACACATTTTTGCCATTTTTTCTTTAAGGATCTGTGATGCACATAAGCTCGAGCTAAGAACTAGCACATATTAAAGAAGTGCGATGCATGTAAGCTCGGCTCAAGCTAAGAACTAGCACATTTTTAGGAACTGTGATGCACATAAGCTCCATCCTGGCTCAAGCTAAGAACTAGCACATTTTAAATCAGGAAATTGCTGAGTTATTGGCCGCGAGAGCGCTGGAGGTGGGATCATCGGTGTCCAGCACGAGCCCATTTGCAGAGGCGGTTCAGACGGCGGGATACAGTGGGTACACGGGCGGGAAGCTTGACGACGTGGCGGTGATCGTGTCATTGGTGCAAAAGAGAAGCAAGACTCAGTTGTGAAGCAAGTTTGATCAAATTTTTCTCTAAAATGTCCATTTCCAGTTTTAGATATCAGTACATATTCATAGGTTTTTCCATTGTAATTAAGTATGGTTTCCTCTTTTTCCTATCTCTATTGAAGCTTGCATTACACGCATTTGTTAGAGAAGCTCAATAAATTTCATAATAAATGTATTTGGTAGGTCAGATTGGAGTACTGTGAAAATAAAATTGTAGAATTGTATAGCTTATATATAGTGTTTTCAAATACTTTTAAGGGTTGGTAAAGTGTAGTATAAAGTTATAAAAATACTGGTCTCGACAGATACTTCAAGATTTATGTTTTAAAACTTTTATAAAAAATTATTCATATAATTTAAAAACAATAAAAAAAATATTTTAAGATTTCTTTCATTAATATATCTAAATATAAAAAGTATCAATAAAAGTGTTTATTAATATAACCAGTGATATATTGACGATATATCATAATTTTTCGGACAAATTTAAATTAAATTTGGTCCAGATCAATTAATTTCAATTAAATTTAATTAATTTTAGTTTAATCTGGTCTAATTTAATTCACCTATTTACTTATGATTTGACGTTTAAGTTATAAACAATTACATAATTCAAAATAGCGATTATTGACAAGTTTGAAATTAAAATTATTAGATATCATTCAGTCTTTAATAAATAATGAATATAAGTGTATTTATATGTATATTTAATTATTTATTTATTACAAAACGCGTTTTGTCGCGATATTCCCGTTCTGCCAGATCTTCTTTTTTGCGCTTAAAACAATTGAAAAAATTTATTTTATAAATCTCTCCTTGAGTGTTGCATAAGTAAAACATGGGGAACGATGTTATTGTAATAACATATATGTAACGCTCTTTCCAACGGTTATATGAAACAAAACACAAGACAACAATGATAACGTTGGTAGAATCTTAAAAAGGAGATCAACGTTGAAGAGTGCTTGTTGGTTCACATGTTCTTTGAGAACATTGACTTGGATACATGACGATAATGATAAAAGAGGGGCATAATAATGAATAAGAATAAACCCATCACAATAATTATTGCAAACACATCATGCCGATCTAGGAAAAGAAAATAAAAGAAATGAGAAATGATAGAAAGTTAAAGAAGATGCTAATGCAAGTGTGGCAAAAGAGAAGATGAGAAATGATTGCCAGCCCAAAGCCAAGCTTTGGAATATTTAATTTTGTTGCTTATTATATATTTAAACAATTGGCCAAGTAACCATAATCATTTGTGGTGGGAAGAGCTTTTATGGGTTGGACATTTTGACATGATCCTAACATTTTACATAATGTGATCATCTTCATGACTAGTCACTTGAATGAAGATGATAAGTGGTCCTCGAAAATTAATGTGTATTATTAAATCACAGAAAGTAATGAACTATGTGTTTGTATCAAATACATTAATATTCTTGTGGTTAACAAAATTAAGAGTGTTTGTATTCAATTGAATTTTCAGAAAATCAATATCTGAAGAATCGAATTGTTGAAAATTAGTTCGAGTCAATTTTGAATCGGTCGATTTTATTTAAACCATTTTCTTTTATAGATTTATCACTTCTTAACATGTTTTGACTTATATTTTATGGCTCAATATTTTTAGGCCAAATTAATGAAAATCAATAAACTAAAATGAGTCATTTATTCAAACCGATTGAATTTTTTGAATCACTTTAATTTTATATTTATTCTAGTTCTATAATCTGGAAGAAAATTGATGCAATTTCAATTTTACTTTAAACCAAACTAAATGGATTCATTTTTTTAAAAAATAATTTTGGACATTACTAAAAAGAACCTAAAAACATTAGAAGCATGGAGTCTTAAAGGTTCAGTACTTTCAAAATACTAAAATGTGGTATGAACTCAAATCCTTGAATACCCAAGATTTTAGTATATTTGTATCTTAATTTAATCACGGTCAGATATGTATATACGAAATAGTCATATGTACGATCATCAATTTATGATTTTGTATGTCCGCAAATTTACATATTACTATATTGATATCGAATCTGTATATCTATATCTTTAAAATTCAAATCAATATTTCTACCCATTATCAATTTAAATTTGTACGAGATACATATTCCCTAAAACATAATTTAATAATTTTAACTGATTTTTTTTTGAAACTGATTTTAGTCCTTTAATAATTTAACAATTTAAAATTGAAGTTATTAAACCAAATTATGGGGTAAATAATGTTATTTTTCATTTTGAACTAATATTGGTATTATTAGTGATCCGATCTTTATCGTTCTTCAAAGCAAATAATGGGATATTGAAATTTAAAAGCAACGTTCAAAATTTCAAATGCTTTAATATTGTGCGTAAATTTAGGCAAAAAGTGTGTGAAAGATTAATCATCAACACTCATCGTCCTAATCTTAAATTTTACAAAGTAATTAATCATGATTTGAACTTGAATTTGAATTGTCAAAATATAAATTAATGCATTTAAGTACATATAATAATTTCCTGCATTTAGTACACGCTTTAACTGGATTATGATGTATCTTATTATTCAGCATATTTTTTTTTTCATTTTTATTGTTTTTTTAATTACAACATATCATAAATCTATCATTTAATCATTTCTCATCGTGTTGATAACGTAGTTCAAAACTCATACATTTCTCATCGTGTTGATAACGTAGTTCAAAACTCATACATCTCCATTAATAGTGTAAAGTTCAAATCGTTGTTGTGTCCCCTCAAAGATAAGTTTTACTGCTAATATTAATTAAATTTATAATATTTGTAATTATATACATAACTCAGGACTAAAGTAAAAACAAAACATTGTAAGTTACAATTTACACATAAAAATACGCAAGGGTCACGTTCATTTTTTGACTAATTTATTTTGCAAAATAAAAATGTGCGAGGTTCATATTTATTTTGCAAAATATGCGTTTATTTTGCAACAAAACATTATCTAAAATAGTTTGCAAAATGCGAGGGTCACGCTGATTTTTTGACTAATTTATTTTGCAATATACTTTCTATTTTTCAATGACACTATTTTTGTTGCAACTACAAATTAAATAAAACACGTATAAAAATACTTGACTCTTGATCAGTTGATCTTGTATCGAGTAAATATAAATTAGTGGATTGTTAATTAACTTAATTCAAAAAACCCATTAGAAATGAAAAAGTGTGTTTGTCCTCGACTGATTGTGAACTTTTTATTTAATACTAATTGACTAAAATCCAAATTCATTTTTAACAATAAACTATAGACAACAAGTCTTCTTTACGTTTTTTCAATTCTACATTTGGTCAATTATCACATATTTTATTGTGTTTAAATTTCAAACACAAACTCAAAACTGAAAATTGTAACAAACTGAAACATTCCTCATCTATTAATTATCTTTGACTATCCTTCAAACCTAACACATTTACTCTCATCAATGTATTCAATCAATATTTTACTCAAAATATCCCCAAATTCCAACTTTTGAACTCATTATTTTTTAAAGTAAATGGAATAAGAAAATATTTAAAATTACCTTATAATAATTAATTAAACATAAGTCAAGTCCTAAAGCACTCTAAGACATATCCGTGTATATGCAGTGCAAATTAAGAACTAATGTCACCTAAAATAAAGTTCTAAAATTGAATTTTCAGAGTGAAAAATAAGTAGTTTTGGGGAACTTGAATTGGAATTTAATTATTACTGTTAATGTGTATTTAAGTGAATGTATATTTGTGATTACAAATAATGTGAATGTATTAAATATTATTGTTGGTATGTATTTAAGTGAATTAAATTCAAATATTTGATTTTAAGTGAATGTATATTTGTCTATTGCAAGTAAAGTGAACCGACAAAAAATTAAAAATCAAAATTATTTTTTATAAAAACCAAAGAATTACATATATATTCTTAGTTATTTAATTTAATTTTTTTAAAATATGAATAGTTATATATTTTAAAAAAAATCTATATTATCTTGACAAAACATCAAAATTTGAATAATTCACCATAAAAAATTATCTCAATTATTTTTAAAGAATTAACTCACATGCCAACATGGCGGATCAAGCCACAACCCTCTCTCTCCCATTTTCCTATAAAAGCGACCACATCACTACCCAAATAGACCCATAACCCAAATACAGCCTCTCTTCTTCTTCTTCATCTTCTCTTGACTCTTTTGAAACCGTTTCTGCATAATCATTCAGATCAAGAGAAAATGGGAGTGAAAGGTGTCTCATTTCTGGTTCTCTTGGTCTCAATTTGTGTGTTTGCTTCTGCAGAAACACAGACTGCTGCAGAGGACTGCTCCACTCTGGTCCTCAACTTGGTGGATTGCTTGTCTTTTGTGTCCAATGGGAGCACTGACTCAAAGCCTGCAAAGACATGCTGCAATGGCCTCAAGACTGTTCTCAAGGCTAATAGCAGTTGTCTCTGTGAGGGCTTCAAGAACAGTGCCCAGTTTGGTGTGGTGCTGAATGTCACCAAGGCCTTGGCTCTTCCTGCTGAGTGCAAAGTCTCTGCTCCTTCTGTTTCTGACTGTGGATGTGAGTTTCCTTTTTTCTGGGTTGTGTTTGGTTTATGGGTTTGGTTCAGAATTGGGGTTTCACTGGTTTTTCATGGGTTTTTCATGGGAAATTTGTTCATGGTTCTCAGAAAGTTGCTTCCTTTTTAACAACTTTTTATGAATGTTGATTTTTTTTCTGGAAATTAGTTATGGGTTATGAGAAAGTTGCTTCCTTTTCTCACATTTCTTCAAATTTGTGATTTTTTTTTTCTGGAGACTTAGTTGTGGGTTCTGAGAAAGTTGATTCCTTTTTGCAAATTTGAGTAACTTTTGAATTTTTTTCTGGAAATTGTTTGTGGGTTCTTAGAAAGTGCTTCATTTTTCTCAAATTTGTACATTTTTTATTTTTATTTTCCATTCAAAATTAGTTTTGGGTTTTGAGAAAATTGCTTCCTTTTCTCACATTTGTTTACATTTTGGATTTTCTGATAAAGTTGCTTCCTTTTTCTCACACTAGTATGAATCATGGTGTTTTTTCTCTGGACAATTAGTTGCAGGTTCTAAGAAAGTTTCTTCCTTTTTCTCACATTTCTAAAATTTTTGTTTGATTTATTTTACAATTGAAAATTTGGGGCTATAACTCAGAAGTTGCCTCTTTCTTTCTTCTGTGATTTCTGGATTGTTGTTCATCAGTAGCGATTTTTGAGTGAATCCATGACATTATGTATATTATAATTGTTTTGTTGTTTCAGATTTAATTTGTTTTGTTTCTCAATCATCGGTTTTGTTTGTATTTTTGCAGTGTCTGTGACTCCTGCTGCTGCTCCTGGTATATCCTCATTCATGATCTTTGATTGCTACTGATTTTGCATAATGATCTTCAATCAACATAATTGACCCTAAAGTGAATGTAGATCCATGATTTGAGATTTGGCAATAAAAATGTCAATATTGATTGATTAGTTCACATTAGTCTAATTTAACAACTTGTTATTGCAGCTCTGTCGCCTGCACCGGCGTCCTCTTCTCCGAAGGGTCATGCTCCTTCCACCGCCCCTACCGCGGCCACAACAGCTCCGGCGCCTGCCCCGGGCAGCTCAGGATCATCTTCCATGGCTGGTTCAGTTGGGTTCTTGGCAATTTGCTTAGGAGTTGTGTCTTTCTTCAGTTTCTGAGCTCATAATGTGATTGATAGGAGTTGAAATGAGGGACTTTGTTGGATGATATTAGTTTGGAGTTTCATGTTCACTATGGTTTATGTTTTTAGGGATATTCTATGTTATGGATCATTTTTAATATAATTTTATGTTCTTGATTTCTTTTTCTCATTTCCTTCTCTACATTTGGAATTGTGGGTTTGTAAATGGGAATTTGTCACTATAATCTTTTGCTTAACTGTTAATATCTCTATGTGTGATCAAAATGGTATGCTAATAAACTTAATTAATTATTTCCTGTATTACAGTGATTTACACGTCAAATATATATGGGAAATGGAAAAAAATATGTGTAATTTTGCCTGAAATTGTCCTCAAAATCAAGAATATTATTTCAACATAAATGAAGATAAAAACTGTTCTTTTTAATGTAAGTACCTTAATTTTAATGGCAGTTTGTCACATTTCCTTACAACCATCAATAAAAATTCAAATAGCTGATAACTTATTTGTATTTGCATGAAAGAATAATTTTTCTTTTAATTTTTTAATTAATCAAAATCAAACCTTATATCATATTTAATCAATAAGGTTTGTACTCGCAACAAACACAGTTTGTACCCTTTGATATAGGGACGATTAGGGTTTTTTCGTATGAGTGATGAAGTCTTGCGGCGGCTTTGCGTCTACGTTGGTGCGACGACGTTTGGCCGCAAGGATTCGATAGAAAAAGCAAGGAGGAGGTGTGTTTGGACGGAAGGTTTCGGCGTAGGAGATTTGGAATTATCTTGGGTAAGATTACGGTCTCTCCGTATCTAGACAGAAGGTTTTCCCGTGTTGTCAGTGGGTGCAGGACTTTGTGGGAGGGGTTTCGTGGAGAGGGTCGGAGGCAGGGACAGAGCTCCCTGGGTTGCCTGCAACTAGTAGCGTGACTAGGTGAGAAGCTCTGGCGAATGGAATCTGATCGGACAGGGTATGATGTCCCGGTGTCCAATCAATGTTGGATAGCTCGGTACTGGGAGGGATCGGGAGTTCTTTGGCGTTGATAGGCTGACCATGGTAAGCACGAAGAGCTGGGAGGACTTGGATTACTAAAAATTCGTGATTCCCACATTGATCGAGTGTTGATTGACAAAGCTGGTCTAATGCGTTATGCAGAGAGTTTATGGGGTTTCTCCATCCGTATGAGTTGAAGGCCGTGGCCCTGCACGATGCTAGCGGGTTTGAGTCGATTAGTCTCCGGGAATATCATAGAGTTATGTTTAAAGTATTCTGCAGTGGGATCCATCCATATGAGGTGGAGGTTGTGTTCTGCATGATTCTAAACGGGTCGAGTCGAACATCCTTGGAGGTTCCAATAGGCAAAATCATTTGTGCAACTCTTCTTGTAATTCCGTAACAGTAGCTGAGACTATGGTGCAGGGTTGTCCCACGACTTATTGTCTTGGTTATCCGGTATAATGTCAGGTTAGTTTCCATTTAATAATATTCGTGTTTTTCCTAAAAAAACAAAAAAAATTAATAAATCATAATCCTATATTGATCATTTTACCGTATTTAATTTAGGGGTGTATTCAATTAGGATTTTAATGGATTT
>JAYMTP010005555.1:0-13212 GCA_036897365.1 Geranium brycei
AAACAAAAGGCAAATAGTGGGAATATGAGTGCATAATTTATTTTTTCCAGATGAGCAATGGTTGATTGAACCCATTTCATAAAAAAAAAGTGTTGCTTGTTCAGGACTTGGACTACCAAAGATGTTAAACAAGTATTAATACATATTGCAGTGATTCTGAGAAAGACATTTACAAGCAAGCACTTAATTGCTAAAACAATGCAGGTGTTGCCGACAAACAAACTTAATGGAAGAGAGTGTTAGTGCAACTACAACATTTAAGCAGAATGAATATCACGACCCACCCCAATCTATCTGTATTATTTTGTTTACCATATCTTCCTTTTCACTCTCTATCATATTAATGCTTCACAAACCTACTACTACCCTAAATACAGAGGGGTCCTAACTCTTATCACTATATATTCTACTGCATACAGGGTCTTCAAGTTATGCATAAGTTTCGTTTCCATTCACTTTAGTCCAACAATTTGGATCGATTGCTCCAACACCATCTAAATTGGTTCTAAAACTTTACAAATAAGAATGTCTTGGAATATGCATCATTCAGAGATTAATAATAACAAATTTCAATGTATATCAACTGATACTACAGTTTATAAGGATGAGTGAGTAATGTATGATCTAAACACCCGGGCCCCCAGGTAAACATCAGGCTTGTTAGTTAAACATTCATAAACACGGCTCCAAGTAATTCATTTACAGGCTCTCGACAAATTAAAACTTGATAAATACCTTTCTGTTCTTAAGACGAGAAAAACGCCTCAAAGCAAGAAAATGATGTAAGTATGCATCTGATTATTCACGCATATGTGTATCGAAACAAGGATCATAGTAGGTTACCTGATTAAGCTTCTGAAAACATGGTGTGAAGGAGATTGGTTAGTCCATGTCCATGTTAGCAATAACAGCTGGATACACCCTCTGCCAGACTGCCACTGGCACTCCTTCCTCCTCTTCTTGCGCGAGAGCGATTTTTCCATAATTAATTGCAGCATGTGTTTTCCCTCTCCATCCACAAATTTGTACCCACCTCCAGATGTGCCCTTTCCCTTACATCTCTGAGACGCAACCCGCTCATCATAATTAGGCAAACTTCATACCATCCGCATAATCTCATCAGACTTCATTTCTCATAGCACTGCTGATGCTGTTAGACTAAGCACCGAATCTGCTTCAAGAGATGGACAGAAATTTCATAAACCGTAGATAAATGCTAAAAATGATTAATACTGGACTTGTAAGTTTTAATCTCAATGTTAAATTATGCAAATATGTTGCAGGATATGAAACGTCTTCTGAACAAGAATAATCGACAGAGTATTATGTGCATTGTCAGAAACTTGTGAGTTTACTATACAAGAAATAACCAAGAAATCTTGAAGAGCAAGTACAAAAAGGCATTGTTAAGTGATACTAAGAAAAAAATTACTACTGAAATGAGGAATCATTCACTTCAAATATCCCGCAACAGAAGTGGACAATGAGTTATCTGCAGAAATCTATCTTACTTCTAGAGCAAACCAATATCAGGATGCCGCATCTAAGTTTTAAAATAAATTATCTTACTTCACATCGAAAAAAATCAACACAAGTGAAATAAATTTTAGGGAAAATTGCAAAAAAGTCTCCCTTCACTGTGTTTCTTTTGCACAAACTCTCCCTTCGTTGTATATTTGCAAAAACTCTCCCTCATTCATGTTCAAATTTTCACCGTCTGTGCAAATCAGTGAAAATTAACGGAAATGTCACTTAAATGTTGGGCGTTTAATTTAGCATGTTTAAGGGTGGGCATGGGTCAAAAATCAGGCCAAATCGGTCAAGAATCGGACCAGACCGGACTCAACGGTTCTCCATTTTAAGAACCAGAACCGGAGCCGTTACCCACGGTTCCCGATTCTCTGGTCCCAGTTCCGGTTCGTTCCGATGTGGTTTCCAGTTCTATTCCCAAAGTGTCCACCCCTAAGCACGTTTGAGTTAACGCTTAAGCAACATTTCCATTAATTTTTACGGATTTGCATAGATAGTGCAAAAATAAACATGAATAATAGACAGTTTTTGTAAAAATGAACATGAGTGAAGGAGAGTTTTTGCAAAAATACAGTGAATGGAGAGTTTGTACAAAAAAAAATAGTAAAGAGAGACTTTGCAATTTTCCTTAAATTATATGAAGTATCAACTATAACAAATGGTAACCAATTGATTAACTATATATCTTCAAAATGCATCCCAAATAAGTAGTGTGCACATCATTCTCAATCAAATTTCTTAAAGGGAATATAATGTTGTATGAATATAAAAGGCAATTCAAATATCAAATACCTATATGTTACGAGGGTTGTAAGATCGAGTTCCAATTCCCATGCTTCCAATTATCACCTATGAAAAAAAAAAGTGCAAGACACACTATAATAAAGACAATAATAAAACAAGAAACAATAGCCATTGACCGTAACAGTAACAAAAAAATTTTACAGAGAGGGATCCAGTCACATCTGTTCAGAAGAAGCCAATCTGACTTGATGTGAGTAGAGAAACAAGCAAAACTTGCAGTCAGAGACAAAATTATGAACAGTAATGAAACCTTATACAAATATAATAGATAATTAAAAAAATCTCTTTCATGACTAGGAATTTGTGGTTGTTAGTTTAATCCCATTGTAACAGATACCTTCTAAAAGAACAGAGGGGAAGAAGTTAAGTGACAGAAGTACACTTCCGTTCCATCATTACCACATGTTTAACTCATCCATCATACATGCATTACATCCATATGAAATCTTCACTAACCAAATAAAGTAGATTTGGGCACACATGAAACTCAAATCCCTTACCTAAAACCTTTCTGTCTTAACGAAATGTAGAGGGACAATCAACCACTCCAACCAGCATTGAGTACTTCCAATCAGCTACTGCTACTAAATAAGAACAGAAACCACCCCAACAAGGCCATAGCTAGTAGCCTGTCAGAAAAAAAGGCCATGGCTAGTAGTATGCCTCCATCACCACTATCACAAGCATGCCAATGCGTATAATTTCTTTCATTCCAGATAGCTTATGAGAGGAAACAGATATTCAGAATTCCAAATTGAAATATCGTCATATTTACCACTAAGTTGTGGGCGATGATGGAGCCAAGCTAAAAGCAAAAGTTGTGGCATGTACAAATGGTAAAGCTAAGTGGAAATGTCACTTGCTATGCTCAGACAGTAAAAGAGAACAAGGGAATCAAATCAAGTATATAACTCCGGAATATAGAGTGAAATTAAGTCTATGACAAGCAAGCAAATAAAGCGTCACGCAAGTTCAACATTTAGAATTACAAAGAACATTTTGCAGTTTATCATCCAAAAACACTTTACAATTTAGGAACGTAGAGTACTTGGATCACTTTGCGGATGGATAACAAGTCTATCACTCCAGAAATAGAGAACATTAAAAGGAAAAGAGCATGAACTTCTACAAGATTTGAGATATATAAGTAAATAAGCCTCTCATTCTCCTCTATGATCAATGGGAAGGCATCCCTTTCTGCTTCACATGTTGCACATTCATTCTATAAAATTTCCAAGAAAAGTCGACCCAAAAAGAGAAAACAAGGAAACAGGAGCATGAATCAATCGTCAAGAATTTAAGATCCAACGGTTCAATTAAGAATGAAAAAGGTATCCCGTGAATGAAAGCAACAATACATAATTGCATAGCATAAATGAAAATTTTAGCAGGACAAAGTGTAGCATCGCCATAACCCTACCTTATTAGGCAAGAATCAATCTGTGAATAGACTAACATCTTAATTGATATCTTCAAGTCCATACCTTATTAGGCAAGAATCAGTCTGTGAATAGACTAACATCTTAATTGATATCTTCAAGTCCATTTGTACATATTAACCCTGCCAAAGATTAGCCAATGTAAACCCCAATAGCCACCGTAAAAGCAAGAGCTGCTGATACCTAAGGTTGAGCTCTTCTAGATTTAAGTGCGGATCTTAAAGATGAATTTCAGTCATTTTAATATCCTTGATGGGCAACTGAACATTCAGAAATGTTGAAGATTATTCTACAGGATTACCACTGCTATCAACTATACATTTTCAAACAAAACATAGTTTTATAAAGATATAAATACCATAGAAGGCACCATGACAAATTGAGCATACCAATAAAATTCAATCAGAGGGCAAAAAGGATTGGTTTAGTTAAAATTCAAGTACCCTTCTCTAGCAACCATCCAACTTACATGGATAAACAGAATGTTCTATGCACTTTGCAAGCCTGTCAGAGGATGAGAAGACAGGTTCTTAATTCATCATCAATTCCTAGAACATTTATTTGTCATATTTCCACATTACATATTTAATTACAAGTTAGTATTCATGTCAAATAAACAATGTAAGAAACAATATTCTATGAAACCTAGCATACGGAGCAAATTATCTACCACCACCCCTCTTCTGCCCCATCTATCAAGTGATGAAGGTCAGGGGTAAATTACCACCCCCTTGGTGTTTGAACTTACTACAACTCTTATAATTGTGCAATGCATGCCCCATGATCAAGGGGTACATCAGAGAGCAAAATGGGCAAAACCAAAAGGAGTGCAATGCTTACCAACAATTGTTATTTCCTTTTTCACTTCTGGTTGTTCCTCCATTCTTTCACTCAAAGTAGGTTAATTCAAAATAAAGCAGAACAGCTCTCACTGGAGTTGCATGCAACAAATCACATTTGGATATTCAAATATTAAATGACCTAGTTATTCAGCTATCCCCCACTTCCAAGGTCATCCTGTATCATGATGTGCTTTTTCTTTTAGTTGTACAGAAATTTTTAGTGCATTGTTCTTACCACATGGCATATACCTGTCATTATCCATACATAATATTCGATACTTACAAAAATCAAAAATAAATTAATTAATTGCCTTATATACCAAATGGATTGACCATCAAGATAGATTTTTGATGTTTGGCAAATGAAACTCAGTTACTAAGATGCTAGCCCAACAGTCTCAAATGGAACGTGGATAAAAATATATAATTTCTGAGATAATCAACAAATTCCTACTAACATCGCCACTACAATTATCACTTTCCTGACTCTGGTGAATCGTTGAATAATGAAAGAGTCATAGCAAAAATGCAAATTGAATTAACTATATTTGCATAATACAGCATACAATTGACAAGATGGATTCCAAACCAGAACATGCTAACAAGGAAAGAAAATATACCTCTTGATAAGTTCAATAACCAACAACTGAAAACGGACACAAGAAGTTCACATAACTCAAAATCTAAGTTACAAGCGCGAATTTTAAAGAATGATACAAGTACAACCAAACCGCATGCCCTCTTGTAATAGAAAAGATAAAACAAAATGAAACACACAACTCTGAGCAAAAGCCTTCATTGATTTAATTGCACATATAAACCCCACTTTCATACCTGTGACTGACCTCATAAAAGTCTGTCTTACCCTCAGAAGCAGGTCCTAGAGAAATCCCAGACAATGTCTTTGTTCCTTGCACAGAAAATTTGACATAACCCACAACTTCAATCTCTTCTTCACTATCCTCACTAAAATCAACTGGCATCCTCACCCTCAATCGACCAGGAGAACCTTTTAGAGGAATCCCCGGGATGTGCCACTTCAATTCTCTCTCTGACCTATCCAGGCTAGCTTTTGGTGTAACCTTCAGCAGTGTTGGGTCGGCAGGTAGTTTCAGAATGAAAGTTACATCAGTCAAGGGGGCAAGTGAATCTGGATTCGAAGCATACTGTATCATCACAGAAAGTAAAGTCCCGCTAAGACGTGTTACCATCCGAACTCTTAGAGGCAATGGCGTCAACCTAGGCAACAAACTATACTTTATAATCGGTATAGGCTCCTCCGAGGCAGCAGTTCTGACATGAAACATCCCGTTGCCAAGGCTACTGACTAGCGCATTCTGCACGACAAATCTTTTTACAGCACCTGTATTATCAACTCGAAAGGAGAACTCGGTTTCCTTATTACCGGCCTTTTTAGGAGGCAGCGTCTTCAAATAAACCACACCCTTCAGTCCTACTCGAGCAAGCAAGGACTCTCTAAACTCTGCACTAATCTCTTCAACAATGTGCATTTCAGGACCCTTCATTTCTGTTTTTGTGACCAAATTATCAAGTGTACTACCTGCAGCTGCCACACCTGCGGTCGCCACGGCTGTGGGGGCATCTCCCCCGGTATGCAAGAACTCAAGCCCGCCAAGCCCCTCCTTTTTCGTAACCTTGGTAGGACCCACAAACTCCGATGCATCCAATACCACGCCGCCGGCATCAGTGAATCCCTCAAAGGCCTCTCCCAAAGAAGCTTGCTCGTTCCCAAACTCGATGCCGCCATATTCCCCTTCAAACCCTTCCACGCCAATGTGAGTGGATTGAGTCGCCTCGGCAGGAGGCAGTGTAGTGACATCTAGCCCCTCCAATACCTTACTCACATCATTGGAAGATTGATCTTTATCCTTCTTGAATCCACCCACAAGCTCTGCGGGCTGATTAATGGCGTCACTTGCTGCAAATGGGTCTTTCTCCGCCGGAGCTTCTTCTGGATTCTGCTGCTGCTGTTCTGGTTGCTCAACCTGAGTCACGGAGGTGATGGTGGCAGCAATCTCATCTCCTGCTGCGAGCGTCTCCGGCGGCAATTCGAATCTGGCATTCGAAAACGCCTCCACGCCCGCCAGGTGCTCCAGAGAATGCGCCTCCACATTGCTCCAATTCTCAGCCCCGCGAATCTTGGTCTCCGAGTCCATCCCCGAATGCACCATCTTGGCGATCCCATCGCCGTGCATCGAGGAGAGCATGGCGGCGAGCCTGATGCTGCTCACCCCCTTGAGAACAATATCCAAGGCCATGTAAATCTCGGCGTACTTCTTGGCGAGCTTCTCGGGGGTGACATCGACGCCGCGGCAGGCGGCGACGAGGACGGAGACGGCCTGGTTGACGATGTGGATGCACTCGAAGACGTTGACGGAGTTGTCGTGGTCGGCGGTGGTGATGCCGAGGACATAGATGCCGTTGACGAGGCGGTAGACGACGCGGTAGCGGCTCTCGACGCTGACGATGAGCTGGCCGCTGGAGGCGGCGAGGGGGTCGTCGCCGAGGGAGGCGATGGAGTCGGCGGAGGAGGAGGAGTCGTCGGAGGGGTGGTGGTGGTGGCGCTTGGTGGCGGCGAAGGCGAGGCGGGTCTGCCGGAAGGCGGAGAGGGCGACGAGGGCTCGGGCCGGAGGGAACCACTCGCGGGTCTGGAGGAGGATGTCGTTCCCGTTGGAGGGCTGGAGAGACAGGGCCAGGCACGACATGGCGGCTTCTTGATCCGAATTGGTGGTTTGGGCGCTAGGGTTTTGGATCTCTAGGAGGGAGATGGGTTCTGGGTTCGATCGATCGGCGCCTGAATTTTTCTGATTCAGAGCGCTGATTTGAGATCTAGAGAGAGAAAAGCGGAAAGCCGAAATCACAGAGTCGGAACTCGGAAGTGAGATGTGACTCGGGACTCGCAACTCGGATTAATGGGCCGAAGAAACTGAGTTGATTATATACGGTGATCATCCTATTGGGTCATAGCTCAAGCCCATATAATAGATTGTTTAATTTCTTCTCAAATCAACCCACATGTTCGGGTTTTATTAAGGGAAATTAACTGCGATCACATTTGCTATTTTTGTGGTGTCATTTTGCCTTAACAGCCTTAAAATATATGAAAAAAATATTGTTTGACTTTCAAATATTATTAAATGTCAAAAATACTCATGTATTAAAAATATTAATTTTAATTTTTTTGAAAAAAATATAACTTTATGAAATAAATGATAAAAATTGATTTGAATATTATTTTATTAAAAATATAAAAAATGTTGTTAAAATTCATTTTTTTATTTTTAATATTTTTAAAAAAAACTTTCTTCAATTAATATTGAAATTAATTTTTTATCATTTATGTCATCCAAAATATATTTTTTTTTTAAATAATATTTTTTAATTTTTTAATACATGAGCAATATAGACATTTTATATCAAATTTAATTTTGTTAGGAACAGTTGAACATTAACGAAACATATTCGTAGTGAATTTACACTGAAAATAATTGGCCGTAATAAATTAAAAAATAGCATATATAAGTGATTACACAGTGAAATGAAATATCCGCAGCAAGGATTCGAGCTTTAGAATATATATTATTTTACTTGCCTCAATGAATTAGGGATTCAGCAAATGAAATATATATAGTATATTTATTTTGATTACTTCTATACTCATTCAATTCAAGAATAAATTATGAAACAGAACTTTTTAAAATGACTAGCCTAAATTCAGAAGTACTCAATAGTTATTATTGTAAATAAATGTAAATGCTAAATCAAATTTATATTAAATGTGCCAGATAATACTTTATTTTGTAATTGTGTCAATTTTAATCCAACGAAACGAGAGTCCAAAACAAATACACACTGAAATAAATCTTCATTAAACAAGCACACCCGGTGGGACTCAAACCCACAATTGCCTGATTAGAAGTCAGACGCCTTATCCATTAGGCCACGGGTGCTCTTGTTATGAACTCTAACGTAAACGAATTTATTAAATTTTTAATTACATGATTTATTGAACTCTTACGTAAAAAAAAATTACATGATTTACACAAACACGCATAAATGTATCGTACAACACAGATTAATGATGTCACCCAAATAAGAGACACCAATAACACATACGGGCATTTCAACAACTCATAGACCATGTACAGTACAGCATAGGCATAGAGCCATAGACAATGAGTTGAAGTTGAAGCAATACACACTATCCTTAATCTTATATACATGTTTGAAGAAGTGAACAAGAGCATTACTTTCTCAACCACTCTATCAGAATCACAATATCCTCCAGACTTAGTTTAGAACATGACTTCATTTACATTTTGATGGAAACAGCATTCCTTGTAATTGTACTAGCCTAGCCTACAACCCAAAGATCTCTTTTTGCAGACATCCCCTTGTATTAGACACAGCTCCAATGTCTGCAAAGAAGTTTCACAACCTCAATATCATAGCAGAGAAACAGACAAATTGCGGAAACAAAGACAAAAGTACAAAATCCCATATTCCATGAAGAATGGCCAAAAGTATTACCATGCCTGAGGGAGCAAGGAGGATGACTTTGTCCAAGTCTCCTGTTTTTATATGTTTCATTAATTACTTTATAAAAAACAAGCTTGTGAAGTCAATAGTCGTATACTAACCTTTTTATTCATGCCATGTGCAGTAAAACACCCATTTCTATCACGTTGAATAGAACACATAAGGAACTGCAGTTGAAAAAAAGAGCAAATTTCATCATTAGCTTCCTTCTAAATGAAATCCACAGTATATAGAACACCAAAATAGCTAACTTGTAAGGATTCAAACAATGTATAATCCTCGGTGACATGAGTGTTATGCTTGAGCAACCAAAAGCTTACCAACTAGAAAAATAGTTATCATCAAAACAAGCACGAATCGTACAGAATAACCAAACTGCAAGTGTTGCGTACTGTACGGTTGCCTTCGAAGCCCACCAGCCCGGTCAAAGAGCTGCAGAACATTTAACTTATAAGCTTCCTTGAGGGTGTATATGTGAACAAAATGATGCAACATATTTATGATCACAACAAACAAAACAGTGGCGCAATTATCGACTTAAGAAAAGGCAGAACATGACAAAAACACATGTAGAATAACTTTTCATTTTTATCACAAACAATATCAACCCACAGATATTTAATTCACTCTTTCAGATATGATACAATGACTATTTAGAAAAAAAAAATGAACTATCCTAATCTTGTATGAATCATGCTTTCTCTATATAATTAGTCTATCCTGGCTGAACAAAGTAATTACTCCCTGTTTGTGGATGTTTAGAACAACATACCTGCCGGAATACAGGCTTGTATCCTTTTTCTTTAGGTGTGACCTCAACACTTCCCATCAATTTGTTCTCTACATCTTCATTGGCGACAGCAACCCTCAGTTCACTGAACCTTGGAGAACCCCATGTTTTCCTTGCACCCATTGTTCTATCTACTTGACATATTATGTCTCCCCGCTTCTCAGACATTTCTGGTTCTATTTCTATAATATGTTCGGCAACTTTATCAACAACACTAGCTTCTTTAAGGCAATTCACATCATTCAAAGTATTTCTGTGGAAGGCATCATTACGATCAAGTTCCACTTCTTTTCCCTTACGATTATTATTGTCCCATGTAGAGCCCCCCACAAAAGGCCTAAGCTCTATAGATTTATTATTGGCAGTACTCGGGAGTTGTGGAGCTCCAGAGAGAAATGCAGCCAAATCATCACGTTCTTCTTCATCCAAATTCACCCAACGAAAGGGCTGCTTTCCTTGTTCACTGAAAGATTCCCTCAATGAGGTTTCAACACGAGAAATTTGGTCTTCAATGGCCTCAATAAATTGTCTATGCCTAGCTGATGCATTGTCCTCCCAACGATGTGACCGATGTCCATAGCTCAACCTAACTGCCTTCTCAAACTCTTCCAGCTGATTCACCATTTACAGTTCAAAAATATGCAGTCAGTACTTGAGTTACATACTGGCTTGAGTTCAGATAAGTTTATACTTTCTCAGAAAACAAAACATGGATTAGCACTTTCTGTCAAAGCACATAATTTAGATATTTAAGGACATTTACCTGCCATTTTGCTGTACCTAAAGCAGTTTGCAGCTCGCTACAGAGTTCATCCCATTCCTCGGGTTGAAGTCCTTCTCTCCTTTCTTTTATCCATCTCCTATATGCTGATTCCATTCTAACACCAGATGAAAGCAAATAGAAAAATAAGTTTAAATAACATTAACAGCTAATCTTTCCGGATGAACAAAGAGTGCACATAATTTTGGAGACAGAATCTGAAAAACTCAATCCTAAATATAAGCAGAACACAACAAACAAACACCTTTGCCAATTAAAAAAAACACCTTGTTGCCATTACGCTACAACAGTTTTCAGTAAAAGTTCATCGAGGAAGAGACATGTATCTTAGGAGGAAGCTAATAAGAAAAGGGTCACTAAAATTAGCTAACATGTTGGCAGCAGCACAACATTATATTCCATCTATGATCTATCAGTTCTTTATAATGACTAAAACCATAATGTTTCCAACATCATTCATTCAATAAGAGTAGTGTGTACTCTCTCGCCAGTAAACAAACAGGAACAGTGCGCAAAATAGGCATATCACTGATTTCTAGCAGTTTTAAGAGTACTAAAAGTCTACATCATTTCCTGAAGCTGTCACTACTTGTAACTCCTAATCCAAACAAGCTATACAGATTGAAACACCCACAAATAAGCAGAAACGAGAAATAATAAACAAGAAAAACAAATACGCTCTACAAATCCCAATAATCAAATCCTGGGCCTAATAATTTCAACTCCAATAGCCAATTTGACAGCACTAAACACCCACATCACCCAAATAATAGAACTCACCAGATCAAGTCCATGAAATCAGCAAACAAGAGGAAAACATGAAAACCTAGAACAAATCAAACATACGTGTCTGCAGATTCCTGAACCTCCTCGGCAGCGGAGAAAAATTGGTCCTTTTGCCATAAATCGAAGCTGCTCGCAACCAACATCTTAGCTGAAGCCTCCTAAAGGTGAGGTTTCTTCAACCAAACAGAGGCAAAGCAACAACTTGTGAGCAGAGACGAAGCAAAGAAGACACAGAGAGAGAGGAGGAGGAGGAGGAGAGAGACGTACAAGTGATTCTCTTCTCTCTTCCCTTCTATGAGGGATTTTCCATTTTTGCTGATTCTGTAATTTTCCTTGTTCCGAGGTACCAATCTGGTGTTAGTTGTTCCAGGATACACTTGATTGTGACCAGTAGAGAATAAACACGTGGTGAGATATGCAACGTGGCGGACAACTATTTGCTTTTGGACGATGGGAACAGAGAATTGACGGTGAGTGAATTGAGAGTTGAAAAAATGAGCGTCGGCGGTTGTGTTGTGGACAAAGGAAGGGTGTAGTGTTGCGTAGTTCGGTGGGTGGGTTGGCTCTGCCTGACCCATCTGCCACGTGGCCACTGTCTCTTGCTTTTTTATATTGGCCAGCTCAGCTTGGGTCCCGTCATCCATTTGTAACATCCTCGGCACAATTAATTTAAGGAATAATTCCATGTGGCTACACCTATATATTGCTGTTTTTCAGGTGGGTACTTCTAGAATTTTTTTTCCAGCTGACTATGTCTAAGATGTGCAAAATTTCCACTTTGCACTTTCCGTCCAATTCCGTTAATTTTTAACATTTTTTACATGTGAAAAGACTAAAATGTCCTCAACTATACATCTAATTTTCAAACTTATGCCCTCTTCACACTCTTTCTCTTCCCTCTCTCTTCCCCACCGACCCGTACCGCCCACCCTCAAAATACATAAGCTATCACATTTTCACCATGAACAAGGCCCCCAATTACCATTCAAATCATCAGATGTTGATTAAACAAAACACCGCGAATTTAGAGAAACACCTTCAATTTGAAACCTAGTGTCTTCACGAGACTCAACTACCATCTCCATTATGAGTAAATTCACACAGTATCAAACCAAATTGTTGGTTTTTCATTTCCAATAGAAATAAGCAAAAAGTGAACACTCAATTCAAACAAGCACAATCTTCCTATTAACCTAAAAACCCATTCTAACCAAACCATCAAATTTATGGTTGTCATATGCATAATCTAATAAAATTAACCAAAAACAACATAAAAACAAAATGAAGCAAAAAGGATCAATGATAACAAGAAGTAAGATAAGATGAGACATACCCAAATTGGTCTGGAACAAAACAAGAGATCTTCATCTTCCTCTTCCCACCCTTGTAAAGCTCCTCCAATGTACACGCAATCTTGGACTCCACCGCCTGAGCTTTCCTGCTCGTCGGACTATCATTATCTCCGGCAGCCACTTTCACGCTCCTACCATCACGAACCCTCCCAGATCCCCCGAACACTTTGGCAAAAATGGCATTGGCGTCACGGGCATTGAACCAGAACGAAGAAGAATCAGTTCTCCCGGATGAGTACTCGGCGGCAGCGGCGGCGAAATCGCCGGAAACCAGACCCTCCTCGCCGTAGAGATCGTAGATATGACGCTTCTGTGAGTCGCTGAGGAA
>JAYMTP010005556.1:0-13211 GCA_036897365.1 Geranium brycei
AAAATATATTTTTTAAACTTTTTTTTATGAAATCAATAATTAAAAACTGATTTCGATATTATTACTTTTTTTAAAAACAGTTATTTCGAAAAAAAAACATTAAAAATAAAAAAATGAATCTGAACAACGTTTTTTTATTTTTAATATTTTTTAAAAAATAAAAAGAAATAAATAATATTCAAATCAATTTTATTATTTATTCCACAAAAAAATAATTTTTAAAAAAAAAAGTTAAAAAAATAATTTTTTTTTAATTTTTTAATGTTTTTAATATAGGGATATTTTTGACGTTTAATAAAATTTGAAAGTTAAACAGTATATTTTCCATCTGTTTTAATGGCGTTAGGGTAAAATGACACATGAAAATAATTTCTAAGTGACACTTAAAAAAAGTTTACCATAGTGACATGAAAATGTGTCAAACTTTACCATAGTGATCAGGAATTATTCCTATTTTTTACTATGCATGTTATTTATTTTTCAGTATTTTAACTGTTCTAACTTGTGGATTTAGTTTCTTGTTTGCATGTTAAGGTGGGTTAGGCCATTGTTAAAAAAAAGAAATTGAGTTCACAATTGATATTTCAAATTTTGGTATTAGGTTTTGAGAACAATAAACTTTTGGTACTAATTTGTGTTAGGGTTTAATTTCGAGCAAATCTCTAGCCTCTTTCTCTGATTTAGGACTTGCTTGTTGTTTTCGTGGTTCATTTTAGTTGTTTTAGATGTTTTGGAGATTCGTTTTGGTGATTCTAATTTGGGGATTATTATGGGTTGGACTTAAGATTTTCTTGATTTAAATATAGGTTTTGGGATTTCAAATTTTAATTTATTGTTCTACTTACTTGAATTAATAATATGTCATTGTTGCATGTTGCTATGATATTTGCTGATGAATTTCGATTCAAGGACGCATTTCAAGACTATGTGAAGCAAGAGTAAATTGGCTCGAACTTCTGACTTTTGGTCAGGTAGAACATCCTTGGATTACTGCGTCAAGTACGCTTTTACTGGTATGAGTTAATTGAGGGTTGAAGGCATGTATTTGAAAATTAATAAAGACCAAATTTGTAATTACAAGGCTAAGTTTTTTATTTTGATATTTTTTATACAGGCTTTAAAATGAGGTACAGTGGGTCTTCAACTGACCCGCTCGCAGACACGTTAGTTCAAGTGGTTTCAAAAATTAATTTTCGCCAGTGAGAAAATTTTGGGCAGGTCTGATTTCGACCCGTGCCCACCCCTAATTGAAATACAATTTTCTTGAATTATAAAGAACATTTAAAGGTCAACTTCAAATGTTTACCATAATAATTGGGTTGGAATGCAATTTTATATAGAATATTTAAGGGCCCTAATTCTTTTTGTATAGAAGTTCATTTTCCATCAAAAGTTCATCTGATATCAAATGAAAAACTACTCAAAAGATACATTAGAGAAGTGAAGATTTGAAGTGAACATACGAAACATTTATGGAGAGGGTTAATTAACCTGAAAGACAGCCCTTACAATTTTACTCTACAAAATGATATCACATAAACAGTTACTTAGAAATCTCCATGAAAGCTACTTCAGGCTCCAGACAAGGCCAGGCCCATCAAATTGTCAATACTTGTTACTCCATTGCTTGTGACCAGGAACCCATTTTGGGCACTTTGGGCTGAAATAGCTATCCACAGCTCTTGAGCTCAATAGCTCAACAATGGGTGCAAATTTCACACACCTTGGTGTCTTGTACTGGTTTATTGATGCCCCTAAGCTTATGGCATAGTCCATGAGCTTATCAAATGTTCCTGCTTCAACAATCTTGATCTCTAGAGGACCTATGGACTTGTCCGAGACCCTTCCTTGTCGGTACACACTGTTGAATGATTCTTCAATGGTCAAGCAGCAATCCTCAAACACTGATGGAGGAATTGTGGTTGACCCATGACTTATCTCCCAAAACAACACATAGTGTCCAGGAATGGTTGATGCATCCGCATAGCTTGTGTACTCGGAAAGGGTTGCCCCAAACGGCTCGAGATGCTTCACAGCATTCTTGACTGCATTCTGCAGCTCAACCTCGTCGGTCTTGTCCGAATCTATGCTCAGCACCACATTTTTCCTGCATATGAAGTTGAACTGGGGCGCCTTGTTCTTGAATCCCGCTACTCGTAGCACATCTCCCACTCTGTATCGATACAATCCTACACATAACATGAATTATAATCAGTACTCTGAAAAACACTGGGCGCTAGTCAGGTGCAGAGAGCATTCTTGGGATTAATAAGGGACTAATCAAGAATTAATCAAACAAGTCGGAGATTTTTAGAACAATCTAAAAATTCGTCAAATTGGTATTTTACCTGCATAAGTTGTGACTACAAGTTCATAGTCTTGACCAAGCTTGACATCTACAAGCTCAACCAAATCTTGCTGCTCCTTCTCATTGAGAGAATTGGTCGACGAGATAGAGTTGGCGACTCCATCGTTGCTCCTAACGGGCAAGAACTCGAAATAGGCCATGGTTGGAATAATGGTGTAGGAGACCTCACTGGGTTTTCTCAAAGGCTCGAGATTGACACCAAAATAGCACTCTGATGAAGCATACATGGTGCACACAAGAGGCAAGCCATCACTATATAAATCAAGAGTTGGGATGTACTGTGACATTGTCCCGGTCACAATCACGTCCACATACTTCGTATTCGGCCACAGCTTCGTGATGATCCCGCGCCACGATTTCTTTCCACACTCGAACTCAACAAAATCGGCCAGTTTCGGGTTCGGGGACAGTATCCTAGAGACAGCCTCCCGAACAGAACGGTCGGTGATTAGTGGGTTTAAGGTTCCTGTCCTAATGTCGTTGCACAGCAAAGTCCAGTGCTTTTCTAGGAACTTGATGGCCCGAATGAACCCGGAGGCGAAGACTGCACCGACCCGGAGGACCTCGTTGTGGTGGAGGAGGCCGCAGAGCAGTTGGGAGTACATGCTCTGGTACGAGTCGGGGCAGAGGATGGTCTCGTTCGGGCTCGTGTAGTTGGTGTAAGGGTCGTAAGGCCTGTTGTAGAAATGAGAGCTTTTGTAGTAGCTTGTGAGCACGGGTCGAGCCACGAGCCCTCCGGGCGTTTTGGATTCGGATTTAACGAACAAAAAGTACATTCCTTTGCCTTTCTCTAAGCCGGGAACGTGCTGGTTCATCACCGGCATGAGCAGGCTGTAGAGGAGGGACCTCCGGTTCAGCTCCTCCTCGATCGTTGGCATCAGCTTCCTCTCCCCGCCGGACGTCCCGGAACTGCAAAATCAAGAAATTTGACGAAATTAGGAAGAACCCATTTGGCCAAACATGTTGGAAATGGGGAAATGTTGGGTGGACATGTAATTGTAGGGATGTCCATGTTCGGTTTAACCGGCCGGATGGTCAATACCTGAACCATGCTGAGAATCTTGATTTTTCAGTTGCTAGAACTATAACTGAAACCAATTGTAATTTAAGAGTCGGCTTTTAACATACTAAAACGGGCCGACATTCGTTTTGGTTTGAGATTTGAGATTCAATATATCATTTGGGGCCTATTTTATGTTTAAATAATTTACTTTGCCTCAATCTTTTTATACATTCAACCAATATTCTAAAAAACTAGGCGCTAATAAAGTAGAAAGGGCATTTTGAAGTTGATTAGAGATTAGTCAAAAAAATTAAGAATTAACAAATAATTAATTGGGGATTAATCGTGGACTAATCGAACAAGTCGAGAATTTTCAAAACAGCGCATTCAACTATCTAATTGTGAATATGCTTAGACAACCGAAAAGGTGGGGGGATCGAAACAACCAATGTTTTACTTTCAAAAGAAGTCGTGTGGGCGCATGTGAGAGCAACGCGTGTTTGGATAATTGTTTTGTTTAACCTCTGGTTTTGGATTATACAAAACCGAATCTAAATCAAAACTAACCGGTTCATAAAATTTGAATAATAATCAAACCATTATTGATAGTTTCCATTTTTCTGGTCCGGTTCAACTCGGTTCCGTTTTGATTATGGTTTTTGGTAAAATATGAACAGAAGAGAACCCACCTGGTCAAGAACTCGGAAATGGGGGTGGAGCAGAGGATGGGGGAGGCGTCGCCGGCGGCGATGCGGTCGATGTCGGGCTGGATGTCCTCGTAGGTGATGACGGGGACGACCCTCTTGAAGGTGTCGCGGTCGGTGGCGCCTCCAAGTCCATGGCGCCGGAGGTACTCCACGTGGGCATTGCGGGACAGGATCTCGGCGAGGACGCGGCGCTGCACCTCGTCGGCGTTGGCCGTCACGTCCTCGATGAACTCGAGAGCCCTTTGGTTGCTCTCCGATAATGTGCTGATCGCTGGAGCCTCAGGCATGATGGCTTCTTGATTTGCTTCAATATGTTTGTGGTGTTGTTTGGGTGTGAGGGAAAAGGAAGAGAAAAGTGGGTCTATATATAGAGGTTTGGGAGATACTAATCAGAGGCCACCCATGTGTGATGTTATCAAATCATCACATTAGCATTAAATTTTATTTTTATTTTTATTTAAGATGATACAATTTTTTGACTATTTAATAATAATGTGTTGGTCATAAAGGAAAATCCATAAATATAGGAGTTTTGAATTATACAATAATGTATAGATTGGATTGAAAAAATCCACTCATGTGAGAGCGAATTTAGTTGTACAATAATGTAGAAGTTAAACGGAAAATGATATAAATAAAGGATGGCTGCCATTAGGTACATTTAATAGAATTTATTTTATAATTGATATTATCTTTATTTTATCAGTTCACCTAAAATTCTTTCTTTGTGTTATTGCACATTAATTATACTGAATATTTTGTACAAGTCAATACCAGAGTTAGAAACTGGACGAAATTAAGTTTTTAATCTCGCTTATCTGGCGAGATTAAAACAACGCGCGTCTCCACTCAAATGAGGGGCAACTCCATATTTTTGTATGCTCAATCGTAGTAGAACATTACATCATCAGTAGAACTTTTGCATTTCAACAGAATATTTGTGTTTCCAGTAAAATAATTTTGTAATTTTCGTTTTTGGAATAATGTTTAATGAGTTTTAAAATCATTTTTTAATAATAATTTTAATTTTTTAGGATTCGTATGTATTTAAGTTAACATCTAATAATATCTTAAAATAGTCACATATTCTACGCATATGACTACTCTCAAATTATGTTGGTTTGGGAAGGGGTAAAGAGTACGTATTAAAATTGTACACGAAATTGTGTAAGATGAAGCTCACGGTTCGTGTGACAGTGTTGTGTTGGGGCTCATGAGTCACGGTTGGTGTGTGTTGTTCTTCGTACAAGCAACAATCTATAAACCGTTTAGAATTTGTCTTCTCAATCCAATCACTCGGGCTGGAATTTCACCGGCAACACCCGCATTTACAGTCACTTGTCCCGCCATTACCGGCAAAATATTAGTAATAGTTTGTACTGTCGGGCACAAGACGAGTTGTCATGTGCACCATTGGCTCCAAGATGATTAACCGTTTTCACCACTATGAGACGAGTTGTCGTTTACACTGCTGGACTCGAGACGAGTTGTCGCATGCACCGTCAGTCTCGAGACGTCTTTGTTAGTCCATAAATACAAATTGAGCAATTAACCATACATTTAAGCATGCAATAATCAAAGTAAATGGAACAAGACGAATATAATAAAATAAACAGTTTATTTTATATGATATCTCGATATAAATACAATAAATTTATTTGACCTAATATTCGGTATCGGACGGATGAACGAGACGGAAGAGAATTTCATCGAGGTATGATAGTCCGCTTTCCTAAAGACGAGTATTGCCCTGTATTGGCAACTCGCTCCTTGGATACAACGACGAACTAAATCATACTCTAACCGAGCTGCAGAGAGTAATTGAGGAGAAACGAACTAGAGAGAGAGATACGAGGTCGGCTAGGGTTTTCGTTGCGTCTTTCCAACTCCAGCATAGGGTTCGAATATATAGGCAATGGTATTCGAAACCTACAAGGAATAGGAATGAAAGACTTACCAATTTCGTTTTTCTTTAGAGTTTGTGATATACCGTTGGAAAGATCTCATATCCTACATTACTGGAACGTGTTTCACATTGATCTAGGTCACGTCTTAGCATTATAAAATCACAGCTCATGTTAACCAAGTCATAAGTTAAACATATTTCGACTTTGTTATTTTAGACATTTTTGTCTAACAGTCTTGTTGTTCGTAGTGCCTCTACCATATATATATGACCCGAAATGCTTAAGCTTTCAGTGTTATCTTTCACAACTTGGGCGATGCCCATATACTTCAACTTGAAGGAAAATGGGCAGTCTTAAAACCACAATGCCGTATATATCAAATTGGAATACCGACCAAAAAATACATTTCATGCATTTGATTTGAATGTTACATTTTAATGTATTTGTAATTACTTTGTTTATGATTGACGTACTGGTGTGGGCCCTGCCAGCTGGCTACCTAACTTAGTAGGTAGACACGTAAGCTCGTTGGGTTGAGGTGCCTTGACGTGGTTAATTTTATTTATTCGTGCCGATCTAAAGCAAAAGGTCGGCGTGTGAAGATTTGTTTGACTCGTGCTGGAACTGGACGGCTCATGTGTGCGATCTCGGCCGTCGATCATGTTGACCCCATCATTTGACCGTATATGAAGAAATCAAAATCGGTTAACCTAACCTGTATACATTTGACGTGGGGTACTAAAATTCGACCCATAACTATGAACGTAAGTGAATATATACATACGCTAAAATGTGCACCCAAACACTTCTTTCAAAATATAACAAAACTAATTGCTCAATCGATCAATTTATAACATAAAAAAAAGTTTAGTCATTCAAGTTATGTTCGTTTCGCCTCAAAAAGTCTTAATGTTGCAGATCATCTAGACCTGCTAGAGCCCTATATTACATACTCAAACACGTTTGAGTGGTCTAAAATTTAAAGAGAGTTCTATCATATAAAAACATCGAGTTTTGCAAAAAGAGAGCCTATACCCAGCCAAAGAGAAACTGTTAACCTAAAAAACACACTATCAATCTATCAAAACCCCAGTTCATCTAAAACTCAAGTAGATATGTAGAGACTCAAACTGTTATTTAGACAAATGAACAAATTCACATTTTCCAGATACAATACTCTAACACCGACTTATACCAAATAGAGAGGCAACTACCGGATGCACCACGAGCTAAGGAAACCATTTAAACGTCGTTATCAGAAAATCCGCAAGAGTGAAAGAAGAGGTAAATAAATTTGCACACTTCGTTTCTTCAATGGTAATAAAATTCAAACAGACTGTTGAGACTTCTAACATTTTAAGATAAGAATTTTATATCTCTGGGCCCCTCCGTAGGAGTGTCCAGAGCCTGAGGTACGTAGCGTTGAACATCTTCGAAGTAATAAACATAAGATTATGACTATTTTTTTTATCTATGTGCCTCATACATTTATATACATAACTAACTTCCTTTTTTCTACCTTAATGTAAGCATGTTATATTCAAGATAACAAATTGACAATGATGTTGAATAAGATCGATTTTTGGAGAAGTTGATCATAAACGTCAAGAAACAAATTACCTCATTAATTGAAGTCAACACGATTACGATAGCAACCAATTTCGGTACCTAACATACATTTTACCAAATCCTTAATTTTGAGTCAAAACACAAATTAATTCAACACAAAACAAAAAAGTCAACAGTGGTCGATTCGATAAACACTCTCCACGTCAGAGGTTGTTCGGCAAGCTCTAACGACTCCGAAGCCGACGTCAGCGCCACGTCAGCATCTAACACCTGAATGTAAATTTTCCCGTCTGCCACGTGTCTCCACCCTGCCCGTGTCATCTCCGGTTCAGTCTCTTCCACGTGGACCACACACCTAACGGCGTGTCACGTGTCGCTCGTGGATCGTCCGGTCAAAGTCGACATGTCATGTGGTCGAGAATAGAGTGGGGACCACCTACGCAGCAGGTGGGGCCGGACCCAATTGGTCTTGTGATTGTGTGTTACGAGCGAAGAATTTAAGGAACGTTATTGGTCAGGCAGAGTGTTTATGTGGGGGACAGAGTGACGTAGATTTTGGCCGTTGACTAAATTATATGATATTTTATTATTAACATGGACGCCAAAGGCTAAATGGTCAAGAACATGGATTTTGGGTCCTACGGTCGAGTCATGAACATGGTACACAGTCAAGAACGTGGAATTTGGGTCCTATATATGGTCGAGTCATGAACATGGTATACATTTTATATACACTCCCAACACTTAAATAATGGTTTGATGGATCTTCAATATCATAAATTGTATATAATATTCATTAAGTCAATGTCAATAATGTGAGATATTTTAATATTGTCTAGATTTTAGTTGATTTATTATATTTTCTCTTTAATAAAACCTTCTTCACAATTTTTCACAAACTTAATTTTGTAACTACTTAATCAAACACTTAACTCGTGCGTCCTAGATTGTTGTTGAGTTGAATTCTCAGTACATTTTAAACTGATAGAAGAAAAATGCAAAAAGTTTAGACGGGTTGATTTATAGGTGAGTTTAAAATTTCACATAAGATGATTATGTAGGTAAAAGAATGGTTTTATATCCATTGAACTTAAGATCACATAAACTAGTCTTGTTGTCAAGTGTGTGCATATATGTACTTCTTTAAGCACTTTTCCTTGTAAGTAGGAAAACTGTAGTGAGTAAAATGAGAATAGGTTCAAAAAAGAGAGCAATAAAAGAAACTCGTGATAATTAATCATAATTTTAACATATGTATTAATATTTTTTAATATCCTACTTTATCATCCAATTTAAGACAATACATTGTTTATGTAGAAATAAATCAAACTTTTCGTGCCCTTTTATATATGAGTAAGCAAAGGTCATGACCCAACAAACATAATACATATGTGCGATCCAAACACCAAATTGTACCTTAGCAGTACAAAAAGAATTCGTGTCATAAGGATCGATTTATAAATATTACAAGTTGATATGACTGACTAATCACAACTCAAAGAATGTCTATGCATCGATGTTTGTGCATTCATACAAATGAAACAAATCATATATAGCCTTTAATCAGCTGAAAAACTGTACTTAATTAGAAAAAAAGTCGAAGGAACCGAAATTGTGGTCCCAAATAGGAAGTTGTCGTAACATTATGCGATGTGCATGGAATGCATGGTAACACGGAGAAGACAATTTCATCGTACATGTAAAAAGGAACCGTGTCGGGATCGCTAAGTCAGGATTATGCCACGCTTTAGGGTTATGTTAATGTTACGTTATTACTTATTATTAGCGTGATTATGTGTTAATTATTCGTTGTTACGGCTGCATTAATCTTGACTTGTTGATTGATTGGTTATTTTGTGTATTATCACATGCAAAACCTTGTTTTTTGGTGCAGATCAAAACAAGGCATATCGGAGCTTGTGCTTTTACATTTTTTGTGTGTATTTTTTTTTTTTT
Source organism: Geranium brycei (assembly GCA_036897365.1). Classification (NCBI taxonomy): domain Eukaryota; kingdom Viridiplantae; phylum Streptophyta; class Magnoliopsida; order Geraniales; family Geraniaceae; genus Geranium; species Geranium brycei. The sequence continues at coordinate 9,511 of JAYMTP010005556.1, forward strand.
TTTGAGCTTTTGGCACTGCCCAAGTTTGGATCTAAGAAACGCAAAATATATATTGTTCTTGGCTTCCGATTTGAATTACATTAGTCAACTAATCTTGAAATTATACATATATAGGTGAAATCAAATACAAACGGGATATAAATACAAACCGTCCGAACCGATAGAATGATAATGTAAAATAGTAGAATGTTATGGACACGAAATAAAATGTTAGTGTGAAATAGTAGAATGTTATGGTGCCGGTAGAACCTTGAAATTGAATGTAGTAGAACTTTGTTGTCACGTGTCGCGCGTTAGGACAATGCACACGCAGATCTTCAGTGATCCAACGCTTGGTAGAAGTTCGGACGGTTCGAACGTTCTACCGATCTATACCGGAGAGCTTCTATATATCAGACCCGCCCAAAGTGGAGCGGGTCTGATATACTAAAACCCGCACGTCGGTTGGATTGGTTGACGACCCGCATCACCCGCCTAAATTTTCTCAATAATATAAAACTTCAGAAAAGAAAATTTAATTTCACATTAGGCCTGGAGCCCTTTAAAACAATACATACTGATTGTAAATGCTTTGGTAGGTAAAACATTTAAAGTGAGAAGACGTAAGCTTAGTAGAGAGAAAAACTCTCTGGAAAAGGAATATTAGGGATGGCAAAAAAATCCGAACCCGACGGGTACGCGATCAACCCGTCCTGTTCGGAACGGGTTAAACCTGATGTTTTACGAGTTTGGGTCGGGTTCGGGGTTTTGAGAGGGTGCGGGTTGACCTATACCCGATCCGATTTCGACCCGCACCCGTACGAGTTTAAAATTATAATAGTTTATATATTAATATTATGTAATATAATTTACATTCTTATTAATTGTTTTAACAAAAAAGTGAAAACCCCAAATTTTAAATTACCAACTCACTCAAAAAACCTAAATTTATATAATATGACGTATATTTATATTAACTTTTGTACTTGTACTGTAAAAGAAACTTGTTAATTGAATCAATATTTGAATTTTCGGGTTGAGTTTCGGGTTACATTTAAAATTCGTACCCGATGAGTTTTTTGCGGGACGGAATCCCGCTCACGGTGAACGGGTTTGAGTGCGGATTTGGCTAAACCCGGCCCGTTGCCATTCCTTAAAAGGAGAATCGGTTGTCACTGGTCACCAAATTTAGTTTGTGGATGTGGAGAGTTGTTTAAATGAGCTTCCTAAATTAAATGGGTTGTCTTATTTATTGAGCTAAATTAATTAAATGGACTGAAAGATGTGTAGTGCGGGTGGGCCAGTTAACCATGATTTTGATGTATTCAACCAGCAACCCGCCCATTCTCGTGCGGGTCAGGCCTTTTTCATCCGCAGCCCGCCTCTGAACCCGCAGTTAAAGCTCAATGGGCCACGGGCCAATTTGAGTGGACGAGCGGGCGATTTTTGGTTGAAATATAAACACTCCTAATTAGAGGAAAGAGAGCAATGGCTTCTCCCAAACTCCAGAAACTTCACTATCTACCTACCTGCTGCTTGCCGGCTTGCTAAACTTTAGGTCTCTTACAAAGAAAGGAAAGGCAATCCCCGATTGAGCGCATCCCTCGAAACGGATTTGTCATATAAAAAAATACAGAACGAGTTGGTTAGTGAACGTTACAAACTCTAATAGGCTTGGGTCGAGTTTAATTCGTTTATCAAATGCTTCACTGTTGAGCTCAGCATAACTTCACTTAGAAAATTCACAAATTTTTAATAATTCATAGATAAAATAGTAAAAGCTTCCCACCAAATTAAATACTTGATTGTGAACTTTGTTGGAGTGATAGCAAAGTAAGATTATAGTAATACTTTATAAGTTCACTAATTACTATCATGATAATTGGTTATTTTTAGATCAGTGTAAATAGGAATTCATTCCCAAATAGGGAAGAAAATAAAAGGAACATTCAGCAAAAATCATGATTGCAAATTTATCTAAAATCTTTGAGCCAATCAAATATGTGCACTTGATTGATGAGAGGATTAACATTGAAAATGTGCACTAATCCAATTAAAAGCATGAAGACCAACAGCATAATTAAGATGGCCCAAAAGGATTAAGAGGATAATTTGTGATTTGAAAGGAAAGAAAAGGAAAGAATCTCCATCCCCTTAGATCAAAGCACATAAATTTTATCAAATAGTTATGATTTATTGCTGGGTATTATGTTTCAAATTCTTAGGTTTGATTAGATTTTAAAATGATATTAGAATTTGGTTCATACTTTATTAATGTTGATAGACTGTAAGGAGACATGTAGCCCTTCGTTTATATTTCATTGTGGCTTATGTTAAGACTTTTAGAGTCGGTTCAATTATTTGTGAGATTGAAAGTAAAAGTGATTAAAATAATATTATTTTGAACATTGATTTTTTAAAATGGGCTTCGAATCGTTAAATTTGGTGTATTTTTATCATACGAATCATTTTTAGGTAGGCCTAGAACACTCGCTTTGTGTACAAATCGCCCTTAAAAAAATTGTCAAATCCTCCATTTATCCACATGAATTTTTAAAAATAATTTGTAAGCGTTTACGGTTTAATATATATCCAAGCCTCTGTAGTTTTGAATTGTGATTGCATTGTGCTCCCTTTATGTCAATTTGCTTTATTCCCTTTTATAGCTTTGATATTTCTTTGGTTTGAAATTATGGGAAAGAGTGACTCGTAAAGATTTGTTTTATTTTAAAGATAAATAAGATGCCATTTGAGGTGGAAAACACATTCATATCTGAATTGAACAAATATATTGTTTGGCTAGAAAACAAACACATTGAGAATAGATATCAACCATTAAATTTGTCAACAAAAATATCTGCAATTAAATTAACAAAACATAAGCTTGTGAGTACTAAATCATCTTAATTAATGTACAAAATGTCCAAATTAAATTTTACATTAGTATATTACTTCTCATCAATGGAGATGCATTCCGTGAACCACTTTTATAATACAAAACCTAAGAACCATCCAAATCCAATGATATAAAAATGATTCATGGTTTTAATGAATATTATTTTATTAATAAAAAAATTAAATAAACCAATAAGGGTATACAGTATACTTATAAAAATACCTCATGTCAAAATAAAATTTTAAAATTAGTTTCATATTCATGATAGTCAATTCTCTCTCTCTCGTTCCTCAACAGCTAGACCTTGTCTCTAATTTGCGACGCGTCAGACATATCTATGTTTCTACAACAAAAACGACGGCTTGATCACCTCATTTGGAGCCGCATTCGAATCGATCGGGTAGCGACAACAGCGGTGGAATCGCCTTCAGAACGTCTTTATACATCGGTGAAGTTTATTTTATTTTCTCACTTCACTCAATTTTCATTTATTTATATTTTATATTCATTGTAAAAAGACTAAAATGTCCATCTTTGACTTTTAAATTTTCAAACTCATGTTGTTATTTTTTTCATTTCATCTAATGATAGCAACCCTTGATTTTTGTTCACTTAGAAATTTCAAATGACTTCGAGATTCACATAAGAAATGTGGTTAAGCTTCTGTTAGAATATTTCTCATATTTTATATTTCCTATATTTTATTCCTATTCTAGATTATTCATATTTTATTATGTAATTGGTTGTAGCTCCGCGCGATGCGCGGTGTTATTTGTAAAATATTATTGAATAATTAAAAAATAATAATTTATTTTGAAAAAGTGAA
>JAYMTP010005557.1:0-13211 GCA_036897365.1 Geranium brycei
GCTATGTCGTGCATGATTATTGCCTAGTAGTATATATGCCTTTGGAATATTTTTCTCTATTAAAGCTTGGCATTACAATTTCATAATTATATTTGCAATTGTAAGCTGAAGAGATTACGAAAGAACCAGGGATAGAGAAAGAGAAAGGAGAAGACCGATAATGACATCAATTTGATTATTTGAAAAACAAATAAGGGTTTTCTGATCATTTCGCACTTAAAATTAATAGACAACTAACAACAATGCAGTGATCTGAGAAAAAAATTAGTTCACTGTTGATATGTGGTAGTCATGTGAAATTATTCTCAAAATTAATCGTCGATTCGATTTTTATTTATAATTTTTTTTCCTTCATACATTATAATTTTATATTAATGGTATTTTTAATATAAATTTTTTTAAAGACATAAATGTTTTAAATAAGTGATTTTAAAAGAAAATATGAAACCATTCATTTTTACTAATTTTAATGTATAGATATGTTTTATTTTTAGTAATGGAAATACAAAAAAAATTGCTTAAATTAAAACTCACAGCCAATAAAGAGAAAAATACAGAATTCTGTCTCACACACACACAAAACCCACATTTCTCTCGAGCTTGTCTTTGTCTCTTTCCCTTTTCCGAGCAAAAAGGTGCTGCTTGCGATGGCTGGCTACAGAGCAGAGGACGACTATGACTACCTCTTCAAGCTTGTCCTGATCGGCGACTCCGGCGTCGGCAAGTCCAACCTGCTCTCCCGCTTCACACGCAACGAGTTCAGCCTCGAATCCAAGTCCACTATTGGGGTCGAATTCGCCACCCGCAGCCTGACTGTTGATTCCAAGGTCATCAAGGCCCAGATTTGGGACACTGCTGGTCAGGAAAGGTGCGCCACCTCTTACTTATCTTTGTTTGTCTTCTGGGTCTGCTTGATTTTGAAGCTTTTGTGGGTTTTTGGTTGTTTTGCTTTTCAATTCCGCTGTTTCGTGATCTGGGTTTTTGAGATTTTTGTGGGTTCTGAGTGTTTTGATTATTTGGATGCTGGGAACCTGACTGAGGCACGGATGGAAGCTGAATTTTGAGATTCGTCTTGGATATTCTTGGGTTGGTTTATAGAAATGAGGAACTCTTCCTATTGATCAGAGTTGTTAGATGAGACTTTACTAGATCTTATGAGCTTGGGCTTTACTGCTTTAGTAATTGTGACCCCTGAATTCCTGATTTTTGATTTGGGTAGATCAAAATTATATTTTGATCTAGATCTTGGTCTTGTCCCGATCTTGACTGTCATGCTGTGTGTGGTTTCCTGTGTTTGTATTCTGGGACTGTAGTTTGATTATGTATTGACCTAACAATGAGTGTTGAATGAAATGTTCAAGCGACCATGCTATTGTTCAGTAACAAGTATCAGACAGTGTAACGGGATTGTGTTAGGGCTGCCTATTATGGATATTTAGAGCAGATTACTTATGTGATATTGATGGCATTTCTGCTTTTTGAAACTATAAATATGATCAAAACTGGTGATAGTCGTTGTCAAGAAATTCTAGTTCCTCTTTTTTTGATCTGCAATGCCACAATGGCTGTGCGGATTGGAACCAACCTGACAGCTATTTATTGGATAGCGATATCCTAAGCCAGACCGTGTTTGTTAGTTGTAGTTGAAGCATTAGTGGTTGGGCTTCTCAACTATTTGGAATAATTTAACTAAAAAACTTGTCTATGTTTGGTGCTGTTTTTTTGTCCTTTTCCTTCAGTACTTATTAGTATTAATCTCATAGCTTATATATGTTTCTTGTTTTTTTTCTGTTCGGATTCTTTTAATTTCTTATTCCCCATGCTAGTTAGCAATCAAAACATTCTTTATCTTTCAAACATATTTATCCAACAAAAATGTATTTTGGTACCATATAGAGCATGATCTAACCATGCTTAAATACTGTGGACATTTTATGATGGTATAAATTACGTTTTCCTGGCACATAACATAGATTTTGACCTTTTCTTCGAAAGAGTTAGCTTGCTAAGCAAGTTACCATAGGAAGAAAAAGAAAGACAGTTTTGGATTCATATATTACACATGCTTCTTCTGCCTCTGACATTGTGTCTGAATATCAATCTCTTACAGCCATTATATTTTTGTAGCAATTGAATGGGCACACCATATATTCTTGACATTGTAATCACAAAAAGAATTGGTTTACAAAGTACCTCAATATTAGGTGCCTTTGCTCACTCGGTTAGCAATAAATAGTTGATCCATATCGTGGCTGAAGAGATGAGGCTATCACGAGACGAGGGGAAAGTAGAACGTCCCATAGTCTTACATCTGAATTGAATTTGTTGCATTTCTTGTGCAGATGGATAGGCAGTCAACCTAATTAGAAGCAGACTGAGTGTGTGCAGATAATACTTACCCAAGCTGGTAGATGCTGGAGTTTATACTCAGTGAATAGACTAGAAAACGAGTAAAGATTGAACTAGAATTTGCTGATAGGTTGGCTGAGCTTGAGGTGAATGTTTGATAGAGACATTGGTGGGAACCAATAGGTCCTTTAAGAGCTTCCCTTCCAAGAAGGAAGAGAATGTGAAGCACTGCCTCTTGCTTCACACTAAGTTGACATACAGATACAGTGGTAGCATAAGAATGCTTGTAGAATAGCCATCCTGTCCAGCTGTTATGTAAATTGGCTGTCTAGTTCACCAGCAAGAGTTTATGGAATTCCTACGACATGAATGCTAGATCGTGATGATGTTAGTTTGATATCTTCACATTTTGTATGGATAGTAGGAACATATTCTTGCTAAATATGAAGCTCAACTGTGTCATTTAGGGTGAAGAGTCGTGTTTGTTTCACAAATCTCTCACAAACACCAGGATACTATTGTATCATTTTAAAGTAAAAGAGTGTAGTTAGTCAGGTTGCTATTTAAATTTAAACTTGTGGCTGTAATGGTTTGTAGTGCTTAGTAACTTGGCATGTTGAAATTTGTGTTGTTTCTCCCCAACTATTATTGTTTTTGGTTTGTAAAGAAGACATTTTAGATTGCAATTTGACATGTTCATCATTTAATTTAACTTCAATATAACTGAAGGACACATTCATATTTTTTATTACGTACTAACTTTTAATCAAAAAAGTTACATGTCCTGATGTATGTGTCATGTGTTTTATGAAAATTACTAACGTCATGAATCACATATCTTTATCTTGTTGTGGGATTGATGGTTCATAGATTGCAATCATAGTTGTCTTGATGATAGTGTGATATGTGACAGTAGAGGTGGTGTTTGGTATTCCATTTTATTGATGGCTATATTTGTACTCTTACTTAAATTGATAAGGTATTCAATGTTATTGCTGTTTTCAAACTTAGTTGGTGATAAGGACAATGATAATGTAACATGTTTGGAGTGCGAGTTTTGCGTAACTAGAGGAACATGTAATCCTGGATGCCAAGTTAGATTACTTAAAGTTTGTCCTAGTTGGTGCTTCTCATGGACTATAATAAACTATTGTCCTTTTTAGCACCCGTCTTTTGGCTTTCGTTTCTCATCTTTTGCTTATTCTGAGTTTGTAGGTACCGTGCCATAACCAGTGCTTACTACCGAGGTGCTGTAGGTGCTTTGCTTGTATATGATGTCACCCGACACTCAACTTTTGAAAATGTTGAAAGGTGGTTGAAGGAGTTGAGGGACCACACGGATCCAAACATCGTGGTCATGCTTGTTGGTAACAAATCAGACCTTCGTCACCTTGTGGCCGTCCCAACTGAGGATGCCAAATCATTTGCCGAGAGGGAGTCTCTATACTTCATGGAAACATCTGCACTGGAATCTACTAATGTGGATACTGCGTTTGCTGAAGTTCTCACTGAAATATACCACATCGTGAGTAGGAAGGCTATGGAGGCTGCGAATGACGGATCTACCCCAGCTGTACCTTCCAAAGGAGAGAAAATTGACGTCACTAAGGATGTTTCTGCTGTGAAGAAAGGAGGATGTTGCTCAAGCTAGGGCTTTGATTCTCATCAGTCATCAAGCATTTGTTAACTGGTCATGGCTGGTCTCTCATCAATTTATTTGTATACCATGATCATGTAAACTTTTTGAAGACATCTGCTGTAGGAAAAGTGGTAATGGTTTGTTCAATCTTAATATTTTTTCTCTAGGGATTTTTACATCGAAGCTGAGAGGTCCATTCAGGATAAGGGCATTACATCTATTATATAGCGCCAATATGCATAGAGGATCTGTTTGGTTAGAATGTTGTTTCGACATTAGGATCGAACTTGCAATATTGCTTGAAACTGGCTTGCAGTGGTTTATCCCATCAAAGAATATATTTTGAATGGTACTGTTTTTTTCTATAATTGTAGGATTTGATTGATTTTTACAGGTTTGCTTATATGTAAGTTCTCAGTATGAAAGATTGAGGAAGCTAAATGATTGTGTTCCCCATTGAATCTTTTGTTAGTGTGAGTTCATTTTTATGGTTAGAACCATTTACTCTGTTCAATCAAAGTTGAGCTTGGATCTATTTAAGAGGATAAAATTCTTGTTTTGTTTATTCAAGAGACTTGAACACAAGACCTTTGAATAAAGTGAGCCATGGAATTCTTAAACCAATATGTTTCAGGTAGTTGCTAGGGCCTTGTCTTCTTCATCAACCTCCAAGCTTTCTTGATGTTTCTCTTCCTTCTCCATGCTTTCTTCAATGGCCTTGTGCAGAGCTTGAGTCACATCACTTGTATCCAAGTAATGGTCTTCTTTAGGAGCAACAATGGCTTCCACTGAAAATAAGTAGTTGCAAGAAACTTTAGCTTGTAACACAATAAGACCCATTTTGTCAAAAGCCTCTAGGACTGAAACTAGCCTGCCTTTCCCTTTCTTGCACACCAATCTTACTACAAATCCTCTCCCCAACTTCTCCACCTTTATTTCCTTCTCGCGTAAACAAATAATTGTCAGACACTTGTTGTAATACATACGAGGTTATTGATTCTGTGACTGAAACAAAAACGACTGAGAAATAGAGAGAGACCTTGGGGAAGCTATTGATCAGGTTTAAGTATTCTGCTTCGAGGGTCGAGCATTCTCTTCTTATGGATTCGAGCTTGAGTTTCATACTGAAAATGTGGAGGAAAGTTTTGGCAATGGTACAATCCCTCTTCACCTGCATAAGTTAGAAGAAAGAAGAGGTGAGCAAGAAGATGGAAGATGATGTAAAGAATGTATGATTTGCATTACATGAGGTCTCTTGGTTGAAAGTGCTCTTAGAGTTTGAAGCTTTCTTTGCCTTGCCACTCTCTTTTGAGCCCTGTAACTCAATGCCATCTCTCTATCTCTCTCTCAAGTTGATTTGGCAAGAGTTGGTCATCATGGTTTTGCATTTATAGAGAGCATTGGAATGAGAAGGGAGGGATAGATGTATTGGGATCTTGGCTTTTTGCTACCCTACTATTCTCTTGTCTTATATGAGGCTTGGAAAGGGTTAAAGTAAAGGTATGTTAGAGTGCTTATATGTATGTAAATGTGTTAGATTCTCACGTTTTAAAAGTATAAATTTTATTATTACTTGATAAACACTTTAATTACACTTTCTCTAAACAACTCGAAAAACTCTCTACATCCCTCCAAATAAGATTTGATCCTACGGCCTCTCCACTAACAATGTGGGTCTAAAACTATTGTAGTGTCCGTTTTAGAACTTTAATTAAACTCATTGTTGTAAACTGGTCAAGAAGATACACTAATCCATATTTCTAGGCATGATTTTGAGGGGCTCAAAGTTCTTACAGACCTTTGTTAGTTTAATTAGTAGTAATGAGTTCGAATCCCTAATGGCCAACTTGGACAAAGATTAATTAGTTTGAATTAATCGAAAGAGTTTTGTTTCCTTCATCGTTATGACCAACTCGAACGAGTGTGGTATGTCTATTACTTGAAATGAGTTATCGGCATAACATAGACTTTTTTGAGACACTTCGTGATTGAACACAAACAAAGAAAAAAAAACATAGTTGTTAGTTTAAACTTTCAATCTCATGGATGTCTTAACCATACATCAAGGTTTAATATTTGAGCATCAATGTAATAGCAAAAGGACATCTCAAAAACTCAAAAGACATGTAGTCAAGGACAAACATATTTGGGGAAGGAAATGAAAAGGAGGTTTGTAGAGGTGCCTACCCCAAAAGTGGGCTGTATTAGAGCTAGACAAACCATAGGCAACAAGAATAATGCCAACTCTAAAGTGGATGACAATAAGTACTTATTGTCCTCATGCATGCAATTGCTTAGGAATGCGGAGTGAGGACATTTTGTCACATATATTCCTCCAAATTTAGATACATTTGAGGGTGTCTGTAGGGTACCCTCTCAGAGGGTAGTCAATCACGGACCTGCAGTTTGGCTTGATGGATTTGTCCCCTAGAGGACCCTCTACAAGGGCATGCATTATTGGGTACACCAAATGCAAATAGTGCTCATCACATGCATGCTCCAAATCTGACACTTCAATTTCTGTTTTATTCTTCATCTCTTTCTCTTTCTTTTGCTTATCCTTTTCTTTTGGCACCAACTATCCCATTAAAAACCATTCGCTCTTTAAAGCTTCAGGTGAAATTATGTTACTTTTACCTTAATTTTGTGTAGGATGACAAAACCACTTAATATTTAATGGATTATCCATGTTGGGGTGGTCCTATTTAGGAGAAGCATCTGTTAAATTCAAAAGACTAATCTTCCAAGTCGTGAGTTCAATGTTTATATTTGTTTCTTATTTTAAATAACCATATCAATTTAATAAGTTAGGCAAAGACTACTTATGTTATGATAACCATAGTCAACAAATATGTATCGAGAAAACATTCAGTTTTAATCTTAATATTTGAAAACTCGTTTAAATGTGTCCTAAAAATGTTTTTTTATATAATATGGAAAATCCTAATTATTTCAATTCGAATTCAATACGTGAAATATTTTAAAAATTTGCAGTTCTTAACTGGCGGGACATTTTCAATGTCTCGTCGGTAAGGTGGCACAAATTCTCTCAGACTCTCTGGTCTTCTCTCGTCTCCGACACGCCTCGCCTTTAGCTCCGTCTCCATCTACGACTCGCCTCCACCGTCCACCGTTTCCAACTCATCTCTTCTCTCTGGTTTTGTCGAATATTCATCCCGCTCCGTCAAGGCTTCCTCCCGTTTCAGTCAAGCGTCTCCGTCTTCTGCTCCGGCGTTAGCTCTGGCAAGGTTTGTTCCCTCATAAATATTTGGGTTTAGCAGAAATTAGGGTTTACCAATTTTATGGATTTTGGGTTAATTTTCATGAAAATTTTGGGGGTTTATTTACGGAGTCTTTGTACTCTCTTGGTTGACTTTATAATTGTCTCTCTTTTTAGGGATTATCTGAATTGAAAATAGGGTTTATTGAATCACATCAATAGCAAACTGAGGTTACAACGAATGATGATGATGCAATTAAGGTAAGCTTTGTATTCATGTTACCTTTTCAAATTTGGCCAGTCCATCTATCCAACCAAGGTTATGAAACTTGGAACTCGGGGCAAAATTCGGCGAACTCGGCAAAACTCGTTTGGTATTAAAAAATAATGTCATATCTATATATTCATATGTAATATTTATTATAGACAAAATTATTTATATATAATCGAAGTTTATCGTGTATGACTGTATGTGGCACACGAACTCCAAAATTTATCAGATCAATTATACATAGATATGAAATTTATAAGTTAATCATGTATGTTCATCAAAGTTTATCTTCTAACATTAAATATTTATTCGATAAATTTTAATGCTAGAAGATCAAAAGGTTGTGGTTGATTGAATATATACCGAACCAAAAGGTTCTAGCATTTAATGTTTATTCACCGAACCAAAAAACTCTAGTTGATTGAATGTATTGTCGAATCTAACAACTAGAACTAATTGAATTTGAAAGCATTGAAAAAGAGACGATATGGTTTTCAAAAATAAAAAGAGAGATCAAAATTGAACTGGAATTGGACCAGACTGGTCCGTAATTAGACCGGACCGGACTGAACCGGCCTGGACCGATTTGACCAGACTTTGACCGAGTTTCGACGAACTCGTCTCGTTCAGGCCCAAAATTCCAAATTCCAGCGAGTTTCATAATACTATATCCAACTATGAACAAAGATGATTATTTTGAGATAATATGTTGTATCTAGTGAATAGGTTGAAATAAAAAAGAAAAACCAAATAAGTTAAACTTTAGAACTAGGTACGGTATTAGCAATAACTTGTTGAGGAAAAGATAATAATTGCATCTAATACTAGTTTCATACAATATATACTTCTAATCTTGAATCATATGAACATAAATAGTTTGATTCACCGTGTAAAACTCATCAAATGTGGCTGTAGTTTAGTGGTGAGAATTCCACGTTGTGGCCGTGGAGACCTGGGCTCGAATCCCAGCAGCCACAATTCATATTATTCTTGGTATTTCTTTTTTCTTACATTTCTCTCTTTTCTAATTTATTAGTGTAAGTGGTATTTAACTGTAATATATATTAGTTCCTGTTGAAACCTATCGCCATGTCGACCGTCATCACAACATTTTGCCCAGCTCAGACCTAAAACCCTTGAAGTTGGTAACTTTGACCATAGATTGTCGTATCAATATGATGATAATGAACGAGAAGACGAGCCGATGGGTGAGATCTAAGAATTGGAGACGTGTTCGGTGTGTTTGAAAGATCTTTGCGACGACTTCGTGTTCACGCCATGTTCACATTTTTATCACGAATCGTGCATCTTGAGATGGTTAGAGAAATTGGTCATGTGCCCCTTCTGCCGAGAATAATTAATAATGTATTTTAAGCCATGCATGCACATCTTTTTTAATTAGATATGAACAATGCATGTGTAGGTGTTATATTAATTTTCCTGAAATTTGTTTCAAGTTTTGTCCGATCGTTAGGTTCATTTTCCATTTTTGGATTTGAGTTCCATTGTTGTAAATTTGATGAAACATGTTTAAGCAAACATGTTTTCACCTGATTTCAGTAAATTTCATGAAACATTTAAAAAAAAACTGGTATCACCCAGCCGTCGAGACATTAGTCAATGTCTAACTGCCACCACTTATGGTTTCATCAATACGACAATACATTGCGCCCACTTGCCCGCTAAGAGAGGGCTGGCGCAGCATTCCCGGCGAACGTACCGCCGTACACGCTTAGCCGGCGGCTTCGGTCCACCTAGCCGGAACACTTCTCAACGGTGGTGCTTCATGGTAAGTTTTGAATGAACCGAATCGAGTTTAAATTTGACAAGGTTTGGTTTTGGCTCGAACAAGCTTTTATTGTTAAGCTGAAGTTCACCACAAGAAATAATAATTAAACTCGAAATTAGCTCAACTTTTTTTTTTGAAAATCTTTTTTAATATAGCTCATCTAGTTCTTACTATAAATCAAACTTAAAATATATAAAATAAAATTAAGTAATTAATTAAGTTGTGAAGGAGTCGGCTCATAAGCTTATGAAACTTATTAAAATTAGGCTCGATTTTAACTCCTTTAATAAACGATCGAAACTTTAACTTTAATGTTGGCTCAACCTCCATAAAAACTATACATGTTTTTATGCCACTGGTTAAGAGAGGCTCTTGCTGAATTGTAATATTTAAGAAAAGAACAAATATTTAAATACTAACACGTTTTTTCCCATACATTAATGACACACTGTTAATTTATTACAACTAGAAGATATTATGGCACAAGGAGCCCATTCCTCAATCAATTTCCCATTCATGAGTCATATATATTACAGTCACAGACACATTGCAGCAAATCAGCACAGCACAGCATTAAAAGCTGAAACAGCAGGCATACAAATTGGAGTTTAGTACCTGCATCTATAAACACACCTTACTTTACTCCATCCAATTTATTAAAATTCAAATACATATAGCTTTTGGAGTAGATGATAAAATAATTTGAATTCGCATTACTGGATTTTGCCAAAACGACATCGTTAAGGCAAAAACACACTATCGTTGTTAACGACGACGTTATGTTCGCTGCTGTTGAGACATTACTTATAGTTAGTGACCGTTAATTCAAATATAGTTTCGCATTTATTGGTACACAAATTGCACCAGACACGATCCTCCTTCTCCAGTTTTCTGTGCCATCATATCCACTCAACTGTCTCGAATATCATAAATAATCGTTGCAGTCGAGAATTAGAAGTAATTACACAACGTCTTCCTCGTTACAAATGAATTTTGACATGTCCATACCTGCTCCCTCCACAAACGTGACATCTTGTGTCTCTGAAGTGTTCTATGGTGTATAAAATGCATCATTAGTAACATGTATCGTATTTCACGCATGTCATTTCGATCGTCTTCAATTTATCCTTCACCGCTACGTAGTTTGATATGTAGACATTTAGTTGCAACAATGTACGTGAAATCTCTCAGCCTTCGGCTACGTCATCCAATGTCATGTCTATCATTACAGTCTTCTGCTTAATGGACAAAATCAGTAATAGTAATGTCAACGTTTTGTCTTCGTTACTTTAGATACGCCACTACTAGGATAAAATTGTGTAATGTTGAATGAAACTAATACTTTCGCAGGTTTTTCACAAGGCCCATTTAGAAAAAAATTTAATATATTTGATAATATTAAGAAAAAAATCCTTCCGTTGCTTGACTTGTGATGATTATTGAAAAATTATGAATATTATGATTTCAGTTATGGATTGGTTATGATGCTTTGAAGAATTGAGTTGTTAGATGAATGAAAAAATAACACTGTTGTTTTTTTTCGGAACAATTATATATATTGTTATCCTATTCTACTGCTCAAAATCACTTCCCATTCTGTGCACCCAGTAAAATTCGAACCTACAACCTCTTCTAATTAATTACTTTTGAGGAGAGTATCAAAGAATCCTCGTCCCTATCGAATATTTGAGTGTACGTAGCAATTTTTAAGAAGTGAAATCGGAACAAGTTCAAAGTTTCTGATCAAGCTAGCTAGTGTCAAGATGTTATATTTCATATCACCACATTGGATAGGTATAAATTAAATCATATTTTAAAATTAATTTGAGATTCATAAAATAGATGCAGAAAATAAAACTAGGCAAAATATATTTTACAACGATGGAGCACAAGCACGGGAGCCGAGTCAGAAACACGTACCCTCCAACTGAGCAGTCACAGACATAATTGGAGTTTACATCAATAATCACTCAACTTTTAGCTCTTGTTTTTGTTTTGTTTTGTTTTGGGAGGCTAGCTAATGGTGATTTAATGATGTTATATATGAGCCCATGTTTAGTTTGTCTGTTAGTTCTTGGTACAGCTCTCTCTCTCTCTCTGAGTCTGAGCATTTGGGAAGATGGAGCTTCACTTTAGTTTATATCAATTTCTTTGTCTATTGGCTGTGACTTTTGTGTTTTTTCTTCTGTCCACGGATTCTAAATTTCACGTGAACTATGTACAACCAATTTGGCTTTTTGTAAACTTGCTATTTTGTACTAGATAATAGACATGGTGAAGTGCAGTAGACACTACAAATTTGAGGGCCTTGTGAGATATGGATCATCGGCCCAACTCACATTTGGGCCAAGTATATATAGTAGACCACTTGCAAGCTGATGTCAGGGTTGGAGCCTCAAATCAGTGATATATGGGTGGGGAAGGGTAAATTGTAGTTAAGGTGATTGTGTAATATTCAAAAAAATAATAATAATCTCATACACTAGTAGAGAATCGGCCAATAATAATCTCATTGCATCTGTGTACCATCATGGTCGATGCAAGTCGCATAAAGTAACATGATAAATGAACCTGTATATATGGTGCATGCAAATGAAATTTTAGTTATGCATGGATAAATGTATTAAGTGGTGCAAATGTGCATAAACTTACTCAAGTCGTTTATGAAATAGTCCTTACTCGAAACATCACATATATGTAATGTAATGTAATGAGTACAGAAGAATTGCCGGGCAAATCTCCTTTGGCAGGGGGAAAGCACTGCAACAACGTGCGATGGATTCTTCCTGCCAATGGAGTACTCGCCCTGTAATTTTGCGACTGCACTTGACTTGGATGGTACTATACTTTGTGGCCTCAAACCATTGCTATATATAAACTCCTAAAACAAGTATATACTATGGAACAATACTCCTCTTTGTTCAAAAAGTTTACCATCAATATATTCCTCAAATCTTTTTTTTCCAACATTTTTTAAAGGGAGACAACATTTCGTACCAAAAAATTACAAAGTGTTTTAAAGTGAATATTGTCATCGCTTGATAGCCATCTTGAAACTTTTATTTATCAACTTGAATTTTTGGACGAATCAAGATTTAAATGTACTAAAAATTAATGTTTTTCCAACTTGAATTTTTTGTTTCACCCATCAATTTGAAATTTCAGGTTGGATAAAGTCTGTCTTAACATTCTTTGCATGTAAATTACAAAGAAATACTATATCAAGGATAAGATTTAATAGTAAATAATAATCTCACAAAGTAGGAAAAATGAGAAGAAAAATAAGGGAGTGTAGAATAAGCTATAAAATATTCTTTAAGAAGGAAGATCCTTGAGCATGTTCTCGGATATTGATCTTTTTATCATCTTCGATCTCCACCCAATTGTGCAGGGACCAGCCAATATTGATTATAATGGATTCGTAGATTTGCTGATTCTGTGAATGCAGAAACTCGAAGTTGTATACTGACCATATATATTATGTATTTCGCTTTTCGTCGTCTTCGGGTGCACTAAGCGAAAAGGAATATCACTTTCTTGAATATGTGTAGTGAGACTAAAATGTCATACATATATACCATTAAGTTAATCATGATGCGTGAGTGAAATACGTTTCACATTTAACATGAAAAATCTGTATGTAAAAACTATGGACGTATATGAAAATTAGGACCACGCCTAATCAATATTGTTAACATTTTAGTTGTCAAACTTGACGAGACGTGTATAACTTATTTTACACGTTGTACGAGGGGTTAGACGATTTAAGTGATTGTTGTAAGCGTAATTTACATGACATTAATTTAAGATCATGAACATCATAATTAATCACAAGATAGATAATAAATAAGTATTAGGAATACCTCAATTTATCGTAAGTGTATAGGACTTTCTTGATCCATGTAGAGAAGACGAACTTCTTGGTGTAGAGAATTTCGGTTTC
>JAYMTP010005558.1:0-13209 GCA_036897365.1 Geranium brycei
TTATGCATGGGGCCGACAAAATTATTGGGGCACTTCTTTTGAGTTGGAGCTTTTGAGCTGGCTCAATTATTCCATGCCTATCTTAATCTTGTTAGTTTTTACATAAAACATTTTTGTTGCTCAAAATTGGGTTCATTTGCTTCACTTTAGGGTTGGAGGCTATCAGGATATTTAGTTGCGGTGAGTTTAAGAGTGATTAGAGAAAATAATATAATACTTTGTACATTAAATTTTATTATTTTATTTAGATAAGATAAAATATAAGATAACACATAATTTCCTGAAACAGAAACATATTAGAATAAATATATTTGCTATTAATACACTTGAAATACGACTATTAACCCCAAGCTCATCTTACACATGCAGTCGTTACATAGAACATTCTTTTATTGTTTTCACGGTACTTGAACATGGTATGTAGTTAACATAAAACATTCCTATTACTTTCAAATAATAAGACTAATAAAAGATTTGCCTCCTTTTCCTCAATGGTTTAATTACTCTTACAAGTTGACGCAATCTTGACCGTAGATCCTGAATAGGTGGGCCCCATGGTCAGATCTAATGTGCCCACGATGATCGCATCACCGTTGAAAGCCACATCGTGATCGTGTCTTCGTCTCCACCTCGCCAGCACAGAGAAAAAGCTCCAATCTCAGCCGATCCACGCGACGCGACCAGCATTTACGGTGCACGCGCCTCTTCTTCTTCTTCTCCACCGCCTCGGAAAAGCGCTCTGGATCTTTCTCGTTTCTCTGTGGGATTTAACATTCTGGAGATATGAGGTTTCAGGTGAAGCAGGAGCTCGTCGATTCTCTGGCGCAGGGTCGTGATCGGAGCAGCGGCGGCGGCGACGCGCTTCTTCCCCGAGTCCCCGTCTCCGTCATCGACCTCAGCAGCAGCGACTCCGACTCCGACGACTCCGACGACGGCGTGATGGGCGTCGCCGCCGCGGCCACCGCCAACGTCGTGGAGGGGGAGGCGAAGAGGGCTAGGGTTTCGGACGGAGCTGGCTCGTACTCGAAGATGAATCTCGACGAGTTGGGGCTGGTTTTTCCGTTGGGGGTTCGGAATCCTTCTCCGGAGGCGACGGAACCGTCTCCTCCGCCGCCTCCTGTGCTTCAGCTTCCGGCGCCGGAGAGTGAGAAGCCGCCGGAGGGGAGTGCGAGTGTCGGAGCACAGAGTTCAAAGCAGTTCTGGAAGGCCGGAGATTATGAAGGGTGTCCCAACGGTGATTGGGACTTAACTTCTGGTAATTTTGCTTTTACATTTCTAAATTAGTTTGCTAATTGATGTTCCTAGAGACAATTATGAGTTTTTAGTCTGTACTGTGTAGATAATTTCCACTACATGCCACATTGTGGAACTTAGGTCTTTGCATTTACAGACTTGCTTGATTGCCTACTTTGAAGTTGGCTGAAATATAATGGTGTTTTCATGTGACTATAGTGGTAGCTTAGCTTCTATACTGTTAAAGCTTGCGTTTTTAGTTGGTGTTACTAAGTGATGCTCTGATCCACTACCTTTTGTATAGGTTGCCCTCACATGGGCTCGTAGTTAATGTGCTCTGAAAGTTCAGATGCCATTCATTATGAATAGCTGCATCAGTAGTTTCCAACTTCCCACGTCTGATTACTTCTCCTAGTGCTTCCCAACGATGAAAAGCCAACCCTAAAATTTAATTCATAATCTTTGCAAATAGTCAAATGGGTCAATTTAAATTTGGTGCATTGCACCATCTTTCTAAATGTTAAACTAAAACTAAATCTTACATTATTATTCTAACACTTCCACTGCGGGCATGTGCACACGCTACTCATAGTTTGGCTCCACCCTGCCTATCTGTTGCTCCACTCTCTTTGTGATGTTTGAATGACAAACAAATGCTTTGAAACCTAGTGTGTATGATGAGCTGTCACATAATAATCCTACTCACACAGTAACAAGCAAGTTCTTGAATTTCTTTTTTGAAGTGATCATGAAGCAATTTATCAATTGATGAATTCTTCAGTCAATTACAATATCTCGAGAAACCACAATTTCATGTGTTCATGTTTATATTGTTATATGTACTACTTATCTATTGTTTTTGAACTTGTAGGTGGAATGGATCATGTAAGGGTTAATCCCAAGTTTTTACATTCCAATGCAACTAGTCATAAATGGGCTCTTGGAGGTAATTTGACCATGTTCATACCTATAAAAAAATACAATGTCCGGTTCTTTTTGGGGTCAGCTTGTGTAGCTCTTCTGACCCTTATTCACCAAATCTATTTCTGCAGCTTTTGCAGAACTTCTAGACAATTCGTTGGACGAGGTATTTTTATTACTTATGAATTGTTCGATATATACAAATTTTCTTCACTTCTTACTCGTAGCCTCTTTCGATTTCAGGCTTGCAATGGGGCTACATTTGTTAACGTAGACATGCATGAAAACAAGAAAGACAAAAGCAGAATGTTGGTAATTGAAGGTATTTAACGTATGCTTATCTATTTATTACATATTAAACCCATAATTTATATTGTATATCTCTTGAAGCAACTTTTATGCCCGTTTTTAGAGTTGCTGTCAACTGAAACCCCAAATGAGGTTATCCTTCTTCGAATGGATTTTTTCTGTACTTCAGTATTGTATTTAATAACTATAGTTGAATGTACAAATTGATAACATGCAAACCTCTAATTGAAGGAGATTTTAAGGAAAAAGGAATTCCATAGCACTTGATCTTTTGTCATATTTCAGACTTGGGTGCTTCAGATGTTAGTTTTTTTTTTATAAGCTTCGGGATATTATTGCAATAGTAAAACAATAATACAATAAAGGAAAAGAAGAGAAAGCTTGAAATGTTAGTTAATGTCAGTTTCTCCTTGTCTTGATATACTTCCATAATTTTTTCTTCCAAATTATGGTTTCTTTGGCCCTCTTTGTTTTTTGAAATGTTTTTTTGTGTAATGAAACTTGAAATTTTGTGTTCTGTCATTTTTCTTTGGCTGTACGCTTCTCATTCTGAACACCAAAAGACAATAG
The DNA here is from genome assembly GCA_036897365.1 of Geranium brycei. Lineage (NCBI taxonomy): Eukaryota > Viridiplantae > Streptophyta > Magnoliopsida > Geraniales > Geraniaceae > Geranium > Geranium brycei. Next base: position 3,034 of record JAYMTP010005558.1, read on the forward strand.
GCATATCTCTCCCTAAAAAATGTCCCCACGTCGCTAAATGATCTTTTTCATGGTAGTTTGTATTTGTATATTATATTTATGCTACAAACTATTATCTCAGATAATGGTGGTGGAATGGATCCAGAACGAATGCGGCAATGCTTGTCATTAGGCTATTCTGCAAAAAGCAAGATAGCAAACACTATTGGACAATGTAAGGCAATATTCTTCAAAAATCATTTTCCCTTTAGAGTCTGTCTTTTCCTTTGAAAATAAAGATTAGTGTCATCATGTTTTCAGATGGCAATGGGTTTAAGACAAGTACAATGAGACTTGGAGCAGATGTAATTGTGTTCTCACGCTGTCGTGGAAGGGATGGGAAAAGGTTTGTGTTTAGACTGTTATCTTTTATGATCGTGGTTCCTATGATTGTGGTCTATGTGATTCCGAAATTTGACTCCCACTCTGTCGATATCATGTTAAGCTTCTATTTCTCTAAAAATATGCCCTTTATGGCTTTACCAACTTGTTAAGGTTCTTACTCTTAACTTTAGCCCAGTACTCTATTGCAAATCAATTAAATGAATGGTGTGGATTTAAGGGCCAATGGTTTACAAACAGTAATGTGACCTCTCCATGAAAGCTAACTATAAATTTATGCTCTGCATAGTGGTTGCGGTTACTGTTTGTGGTTTTTATTGTATTGTTTTGCTTGATCCTTGATTCACTTTCAAGTATTGTTGAAACTAACTGAATTTTTCTAATGTTGCTGCTAGCCCTTCGCAAAGCATTGGATTGCTGTCCTACACATTTTTGAGAAGCACGGGAAAAGAAGATATTGTGGTTCCTATGGTAATAATCTTCTAAAGCTTAGATTGCACACCCATGTATTCTATACTTTTTTTTATAGTTTGTTATCATTGTAATAGATTGCCATGGTTTACACTATATCACACTTGGAATTTGGTCTTGTCTGATACTTGATTCATGCATGTTATCGTTATATACATTCTGCTTTCTACTAGTATTATTATTGTTGGTATTTTTTTTATGATGAGATGGTTTTTTGTTAATGTCACACATCAAACATTATACCTTGTGCTCTCCAAAATAATGAACATTATGTGTATCATAATTTTCACACTGCCCTACAGTTCAGTGGGTTTAGTGTGTTAACTTGATTTGAGGCTTCTTCAAATATGTCTTTGACATGTCATGATTGACTTGGTATTTAATGTATCCTTTGGTTTATGTTGGGATCAACAGACATTCATTTCCGAAAGTTCACAATTATTTAGCTTAGATGTTTATCGTTTTCTCATTCACATAAGATCAATCAGTTCATAATTGATATCATTTTTAGTTACTTTATTGGTTGAAGTTAGTTGAATTAAATTGTCATGAAAATAGAATAAAATAAACTGTTGCTATATTGTTTGAAATGATATCGACAAAACTGCAAGATGCAATATGCGTTCTATATTTTTGGAACTTATTCATGCATGTGTTACATGCACACACTTTGTTTTAGATTACGTGGGTACCAGATTGCTGATTTGTCTTAATTGAAACCTTGCCATTTGGAGTGCATGATTCCTGGTAGTCCCTGTAGTGACCTTGCTTTGCTAGTTTTACTATATCCATCAATATTTGTAATGTTCTCATGTCTGTTATAATGTGTTTAGTCACTTTAGTGGTTGATTAGAAACTATGTTCATTTAATTGATTTTTTTGAAGCTTGATTATGAAAGACAAGGAAGAGAATGGACCCAGTTGTTACGATATTCTGGTGACTGGGATAGAAATGTGAACACAATAGTTCAGTGGTCTCCATTCTCCAGTGAGGCAGATCTTCTTCGTCAGGTGATTACTTGCCTTTTCTGGTGTCGGAAGTAGAAACCTGAAAGGTGTTCATTGTATGTGTTTTCCCCTTCTTTATAATGCCAATTGCGTAGTGTGTGCATATACATAATTATTACGAAAAATAAAATTAGAAGAATATTATGTAATGACATTCAGAAGCTTCTTAAATTTGAGAATAATATTTTAGCTGGTGAAAGACATAACATATAGGTTATGGTGTTGTCAAGCTGACTGAAATGTAAGCACCTTTTGGGTGATGGGGGATTTTCATCAGTTTCGCGCCGCGTTGTCATTGTAATGTACTTACTCCTGAATGACTGTATAATTTCGGCCTTTTCTTGGACATGTTCTTACATTTTTTTTATCACGAATGAACTGGTGTATGTATGGAGAAGGATGTCATTAAAACAGGAAACAATAACAATATATTTTTTGGTTATCTATTTGTTGATTGCCCATCAATCATCTTTATTCAACATGTTAATCATCTTCCAAGTTACTGCAATATATACTTAATTGCTTTTCCTATTTTGTAGTTCAATCTGATGAAAGATCAAGGGACACGTGTAATCATTTACAACCTATGGGAGGATGACCAAGGATTCTTGGAGCTTGATTTTGACTCTGATCCTCATGTATGTATCACTTTCTTGAGAGGTTACAGGTTAAATTGCTTCACTAAAAGTATTTAATAATAAATCTGATAGGGTATGTGATGTGGCAGGATATTCAACTTAGAGGTGTTAATCGAGACGAGAAAAACATACAAATGGCACAACAGTTTCCTAACTCGAAGCACTTTCTGACTTATCGGCATTCACTGCGGGTATTTAATAGTTTAACCATTACTTATGTCCTTATCTGTGCTTAATTTTTAGAAATTAATCTCTAAATATATTGACTTGTTTAACTTTGTGGGAAATGTTTATTTACCTTTTAGCATATCCTCTACCTGTTGGCTGTTTGTTGATTACAGATATAAGCACCATATTATTCTTCTTCTTTTACCGCTTTCGACTTTTGATTGATTCATATTTTTATAATTTTTATTTATCTATCCTAATATGCCAATGTGGGTTCTGATCAAGTGCAAAAGAGGGCACGTGAATGCTTTCTGGCCCTTTCATGCATAATCTCATTTGCATTTGAGTACCGCTTACTGTTTCACACTTGCCGGCCTTAGTCTTATTAACTACTCTATCTTGAACCTCATACCTCTAGGCAGCCTGATAAATGGATTGAAATTTTGAGGGTTTGCATCTTAACAGAAGTAGGGATATTTGTAGAAAGTTCCTTGTAGATACACTTAAAAACCGGTATATTAGTTAAGTTAGAGAATCATAGGACCCAAAATTTATGGGCTTAGTTCCAGCTTAATTCTCTTATGTTCATATAGTGTTATTTGATTTTGGTTACATATTTTTTTGAACTCCAGAGCTATGCATCAATTCTTTATCTGAGACTACCCCCAAGTTTCCGAATAATTCTTCGTGGGAAAGATATTGAACACCACAATATAGTGAACGACATGATGATGTCTCAGGAGAAATCTTACAGGCCCCAGACGGTTGCAGAGGGAGCTGGAAAAGAGTTAGATGTAATACTCATATAAACTGATGAACACTTTATTTGCTTAACGCACGCACATGTGTGAATGTACCTGTGCTAATAATCTAAATGTTGCCTGATTCTCAGATGACTGCTGTAGTGACCATTGGTTTTGTGAAGGATGCAAAATATCACATTGATGTTCAAGGATTCAATGTTTATCACAAGAATCGACTCATCAAGGTTTGCATAACTTTATGTTCAATCATTTTTGTGAACATGTGATTTTCATTGTCTCCTAAATATATAAAATTATGTTATTTGCCAGCCATTTTGGAGGCTTTGGAATGCTGCAGGAAGTGATGGTCGTGGGGTTATAGGTATTCTTTGTATCATGAACTTCTACTGTTATTGACTTGTCATTTGAAGGTCACACCTTATGCACTTTGTTTATGGTGGCAGGTGTATTGGAAGCTAATTTTGTAGAACCAGCTCACGATAAACAGGGTTTTGAGCGTACAACAGTTCTTGCAAGACTAGAGGCAAAACTAATACAAATGCAAAAAACTTACTGGTACGCGTTTCTTGTCTGTAGGTTTAACTGTGTTTAAAATGAGGCAGTACATATTCTTTCACGTGTCCGACTTCTGGCTATTACTAATTACATTTCGCCACCTTTGTTAGGTCTACACTTTGTCATAAGATTGGGTACGCCGCACGGCGTAATAAGAAACATATAAATGGAGCCACAGATAGAGGTATATCAGGGGGCCTAGTAATATTCATTGTATGCTTATTTAGTCCAGTCATTAACCAGTTCTCTCATATCATTAATGTCTGACTATGTAGAATCGTCTCCTGAATATACTACACGAGGCTCTTGTCATTTGAAAAGGAAATTTACAGCCTCAAGCAGCAAGGTTCCAGAATCAGGAAAATTCCCCTCACGTTCAAATAAGAAGCTGGGCAAGGACGGTGAAATGCAACATCAACTGAGGACTCCTTCAAAATCTGGTAAAAGACCAATTACTTCAGATACATCCTCACCTTCTGTAGAGGATGTTAGTGATGATGACAGTGCCCAACCTCCGAAACGAGCCAATGGCAGCATTCATAAAACAATTCCTGCTAGGAGTTCTTTTCGGAAAGAAGGGTTGCATATAAATCACCCATCGTCACACTTAGATGATATTGAATTTCAGCAGGACTGGGTATTAGGTGGAAGAACCAATCAACCTGAGCCGACATCCCAGTTTAAGGTCACCTCTTCATTCTTTCACTCATACCTTGGTTTGTTCCTTTACATTACTTCATAACAAATCGAAAGAAAGCGTAGGTTGTCTAGTGTGTGCTATTATGTGATATCTATTCTAACTTTTATTCATTTTAGACCATACTTAATTACTTTTTGAAGAATTGGTTCATATTGGGAAGTACTTTTTTGTTATTTTCTTTTGTAGACTTGTGTTTCGTATAGGAAGATTTTTTTTTGTCTAGTTATTAACCAAGACTCAATGGAGGAAGCACAGACACGACAATTAGGTTCAAGACTACCATAGAAAAGTTAGTCCAGCCTAAAAGTTTAAGCTAATAGCTGAAGGTCTCAAGTAGTATATCCAGTGTTCATTAACTTCACATTCTCACAATAGTGTTCATACAAAATGTTCTTCCCCATGTATTAATGTTGACAGAGAGCAGTTAAGTGTTAAATTTTGCTTGTTTGATTGTTTCTTTGGAGAATGGCAAGTCATACGTGAGCATCTTAAATGATATGGATTTGAGTTTGTGATGCTGGCTTTATATGATCAACAGGGAAATGTTAGAAGTGCAAATGGTTGCTCCTTATCAGATGCAGATTTACTCACTCTAGAGCAACTGAAAGAAGAAAATCGTGAATTGAGGGAAAGGTGATTGTTCTGTTCTGTCAGTGAAACTTAAGAATTGTATTTAACTCCATGCTTGTTCCGGTTTCATATGTTTCCAAAATGAGTGTTGTTTCCATATATCACAGGTTAAAGAAACAGGAGGGAGAGATGTTGAGCCAATTATTGCAGGAATTGCAGAACGAAAAAGAACGTCGCAAATCACTTGAAAGCCAGGTAAGTCTTTTTACCACCCATTACCTATAATAACCATGTTAGAAGATAGGATTTAAGGATGGTTCATCACTGCTGTATCTGGACCTATATGCTTATCAATGATATTCATTAATGTTATGTAATCACACAAAATGTGAAATTCTCCCTTCATACCAAATGAGTATCCTATTTGACTTTAAGCAAAAAATTAAGGATTGGTGGAGTCAATACTAGACTTGCCTCACATGAGCTCCCATGTCCTCTCCCACTAAGTGGTTATAACCATCTCATAAGAGAGATTAATAGTAATTCATGTGCGACTAAGTTCATTAGAAGGATGTGGACATTTACTTTGCCACATCTAATTCAGAGGGAGACAGGAAATACATATTTTAGGAAGGAAGCATAACAATTTCCGTGGGACTTCTGTCATAATGGCTGATTGTAAATGGTAGCCAATTACAGTATTAAACAAGAGAAACAAGATATTTGTACTTGTGAGACATAGGGAAACATGTTGGGAAGTTAAGTTCAGAGCAAGCTTGATTCTACTTTATACAGCATGATTTTGAGGCTAACACTTGTGCTGGCTAAATTTATATATCATTATCCTGTCTATTTTCTTTCAGATTGAAGAGGCACAGCGTAAAATTGAGAATCTCAACAGGGAGCAAGAAAGCCTGATTGACATTTTCTCAGAGGAGAGGGAGCGGAGAGATATAGAGGAGGAAAAATTGAGAAAGAAATTAAAGGTTTGCACAATCTCACATAAAAGTTATGCCGTTTTTTTTTCTTTGATTATAATAATAATAGGGCTGGCTGACGGGACTCATTCAAATATTGCTGGTAACTGTAGGATGCTTCCAATACCATCCATCAACTACTCCACAAAGTACAGGGGGCTAGACCAGGCCGAATCTCCTAATCCCAGACGAACATATAACTACATCCGGGGATTTGCACCCGCCTGATTTTCCACGGCACAGGCTAGATGCATGTTTTCTCACGGCACATACATCCCAGTAACTTGTATGGCGTAGATTATGGATCATCCATCGAAAGGGAGTAAAATAATCAAGCAGATCACTCAGGAGAGAGTTGGCATTCAATGGTTGAGTTGCCAAGTTATGGGTTAGATTAGATGTGTATGGATATATATATGTATGAAACAGATGTGTATATGTATAACAACGAAAGGTTAATTTTGTTTGCATATAATTTTGTTTAATCAGCTATTAAAATGGTTATATTAAAAGAAAGAGAAATCAATTCCCAAGATTGAGAAAAGAAAACTCTAAAAACCAATACAATGAAATAAAAGAAATGCAATAACAAAGAAATTAAGACAGCTGGAAAGAGAGAAGATAATCTTAAAAAGCAGTTTGAAAGTCCTTTACATTTTCCTGTCTTGAATTTGATAGAAAGTCTGATATATTATAGCAGCACATACATACTGTCATTACATCCATTAACTGTTGTGACGGTGAGTTATTTGGACACAAAACAAAACGTTCCAAGCAAGAGTAAAAAATTGTCTCATATCAAGGGTATGTATGTATGTATGTATGCAATTCCATCCATAGGATAGATTTGTGATTTTATTGTTTTGTCGTTTCTCTCCTCCATGTTTTGTTGATTTATGGTAAATATTGTTTGTTCCTGCTATTTCCGGGAATTTTGGTGCAGCAGAGGAAGTGGAGAGAGACGCAGGCAAGGCAAGTGTAGGCTCTGTATCTACATTTAGCTTGCGGCCTCCTTCTTCACTGCCTTCGATGGAGCTGCTTTCTGGTGGCAGTTTCTGGTCTTCTCGGCAGCAACGTTGCTCTCTGCTACTAGCGGCGTTGTTGTTCCTGCTCTTTCGCCTTACATGTGCGTTTCAATCATATACATATATGCCTTGTTGTTGTTGTTGTTGTTGTTGTTGTTGTTGGAATTTTGACAAACACCTTAAGACTTTTTCTCCTCATCACAGATTCTGATGTTGATATCCATACATCATCGGCGATCACAGTCTCTGGGCTGAACCGCAAGCTTCTCAAGCATGGTAAGCAACCTCATCACAACCTCCATCTTCTGGGTTTTCAATGTTTTGTTTTGGTGGTCAAATCCACCATTCTCACTCACCCCACGCACATCTGTCAGACCTTGCACGTACGTCTCTCCTATCCCTGCTGGGACGGACCACGTAACAACTTTTCCACTTATAACCTCAATATTTTTATTTCATCTTCCATAAGTTTTATATTCATATAATATCATCGTCCTTGTCTATCAACAGATTTCTGGATATTGGTCACATTTATCAAACCAAATTATTTGATTTTAGTTTCCTGATATTTAAAATCACCACTTCTAATTTTCATGGTTTTAAATCCTTCTGCTTTTCTTTAATCACATTTTTATTTTATTTAATTTGAAAAAGTTAATTTATCATCCAAACCGTCTTATTTTAAACTGCGATCGATGGATCAAGTTGTAATACATATATTGGGTGACAGTAATTAGAATTGGTTGATTTGGAATGATGGGTTGCACCAATTATTTTGCAATGAATGGCCTATTTGGTCCTAATGTTAATGTCTTAATGTTGGGTAAGGTAATCAAGTGAGTAGCGTTTTAGCCCACTCGTGCGTGTGCCTAAGTTACTAGCTAGACTTTAATTTAAGACCAACCCTTCCTTATTAATTGGTGGTTGTGCATGCAGCTGTGCTACAACAAGTAGAGCCAGAGCCAGAGCCAGAGGCAGAGCGTGTAGAGAAATGCGGCAAGTCGGACATAGTGATAAACCAGGGAGCAACTGGTCCACTCCCGAATGGCATACCCAGCTACACGGTGGAGATCATGAACCAGTGCGTTTCTGGGTGCAACATCTCCACCCTCCACCTCTCCTGCGGCTGGTTCAGCTCCGCCACCGCCGTCAACCCCTTGCTCTTCAAGCGCCTCGCCTACAATGACTGCCTCGTCAACGACGGCAGGCCGCTTCCGTGCGGCGCCGCCCTCTCCTTCCAGTATGCGAGCACATTCTCCTACCCTCTCTCCGTTGCCTCTCTTGCTTGCTGACACAACCCACAATCATCAAAGATCATATACATACATGTTAATTAACTACATCTAGCTACTAATTAAAGGGTTTTATTTTATGTGTCCTAGAGATGTTGGATGGAACTAATTCACTCATCATCACATTTTGGGTGGTTTTTCTTAATCACAAATTGCAACGGATATATATATATATATATAGTTATTAACGGAATGTTTGCTCTGTTTCCATCTCCTCTGCACATTCCTCACAATGATTTATATTGAAAGAAAATGAAAAAAATGAGGTTTTGAATGGGTTCAATAGTCAATTATTATGACTATCATCTCGCTGTATTTTTTTTCTTAAATTTAATTAATCCGCCGCCCTATTTAATGCACGTGCCATCTGATGTGTACAAAAATGATTAGAGTATTATCAAATATAAATTTTGATTCGATATATAAAATTCTTACTTAGAAATAAAAAAAAGAAAACCATTCTTCTTGAGGCTCACACTAATAATGAAGAGGTCTAGGCCGATAGATTTATAGAGGGTGGATGCCACAATACTGTTACTCTGACTATGCCACAACTAGTTCACAATTATCACCACCCAATTTTTTAAAAAATAAATCTAAATATGATATTGAGTAAATCTCACATAATTTTTGCTGTGACATGCGAGCTGAAATTTTTTTTCAAGAATAACTACAGTATGTTAATTTTAAATACAAAATGACCAAATACCAATAAATCATTTTGCTCATCTCCTCTCAATCTCCCTCTTCCTCATTTTAAAACCAATTTTCAATTTTATTTGTTAATAACAAGAGTATTTTATTATTGATATGTTGTGTTATAGAAGTCTCCATATATAAGCAATATAGAAACATTAATACACAATAGAATAGGAAATTCTAATACGTAATTGAACTGGGCTAACCTTAATGAGCTTTTACATAATATAATCTAACAGTCACCCTCAAACTCAATACGATGTAAATTGAAAGTTTGAATGTAGATAATATGCGTTCCGATCTTGTTCCTCTCCTTGTGAGTTGGAGTTTTCAGAAGAATTTCGTTGATCTCTACACTCCCCCTTACGTGATAACTTTTCCGAATTATGGGGATGTATATGCGGACCATGGCCTTCGGCCGAAACAAATGGCAAGTAAAATAGAGCAAGATAAGAAACCAAAATCCAAAAATATTCCAACCAAAAAACAAGTTGAGGAGCAAGACAAGGAGAACACTGATATAGTCAAAACGGGGAGACTAGAGAAGACAGCACGTGAATTTCACATGCGGATGACGGATGCTGGATGCACGAATGCACGGGTGGCGGAAGAGATTGAATTTCCTTGCCCTCCTGTCAGAATCACAAATCATCGACGAGTGGGCAAAACGAAAATTTCGTAGAGTTTTAATCAAGGATCGTTAAAGCTCTGATCATTGTCGGCTCTACTACAAGGCAGGTAAAGCTTGTGCTTTAGACCCGCAAGAAAATAAGCCCGTTTACATGGCAAACTTAGGCCAATTATTTTAGAGAAAAAGGCCCAAAAATCTTCACCTATTTCTCTATTCGCCTAAACCTAACATTTGTTTTTGTCCAACGCCGATTTCTTTTCCACGCTTCTCGATTCCCAAACACGATTTTGATTCTTTCCTTCCGAATTTAAGTTTTAT